>MU001499.1:1263500-1458121 GCA_010093485.1 Karstenula rhodostoma CBS 690.94 | reverse complement strand
CGCCCTCCCCACTCGCACACCTTCCCCTCCCCAAACACGCCCTCCCACCCACCCCCGCCCCTCCACTGGCTCTGGACATGCCACCAATGCCACCGCACCTACGCCCTGGGCGTGACACGGCGGTGTCTAGAAGACGGGCACGCCTTCTGCGCGGGGGGCGTTACGGGGGCGAAGAGCTGGCGACGGCCGGTGGGGAAGGCGAGGAGGGGGCGGGGGAGGGCGTGTGCGAGCGAGTTTGACTATGCGGGGTGGAAGGCCTGGGGGCGGTGGAGGAGGAGTGGGAGTGGTAGTATCTACGCTTCCGACTGCCCGACATCATCATCGTCGTCGTCGTCGGAGGGTGCTGATGACCCCCCGAAAAAAGACTGCTGGAACACCTGCGACTACCCCTCCGAATGCCGCTGGGGCAGGCAGTTCGGCGTGCATACACCCCTTGAGCCGCGCGCTCTTACACTGCCTCTTCTACCTACCCCCCCTCCTCCTCCTCCTTCTCCTCCGCTACAAACATCTCCAGCCGAGGGCATCCTCAACCCGGAGACCACCCACGATAAAGCTAAAAAGGGAACCACGAATCTCTGGGACGCCCTCGTGGCTAGCGCTACAAGGCGGAAGAGCGTCCCGCCGGCTTCGCCATTATCCACTATCGCCGAGGGAGCAGACGATGCACCAGCGAGAGATGGAGACGGCGATGTCGTCATGGGTGCATCGACGTCTCTACCTATCGTCACGCCCAGGGAGATAATTCGGAAGAGCGCAAAGCGGACTAGGACTATGTCCTCGGGCGAGTTGACTGGGTCGGAGGAGGAGAGTGTTAGCACGGAGGCTTACGCACGAGCGTTGGACGAGCTACCGCGGCTGGAGAGGGTCAAGAGTAGAGATAGTGGGTATGAGTCCATGCCCGAGATGGGGGGACTTGGGTGGGGTGTGTGAATGTATTTGTGTCTATTTTTGTAGGCATTTGCATATGTAGTGTTGCTTTCGTTGGTACGTCCGCAGGGGGGAGCACGAAACAGATTTGCAGGCAGTAGCTAAAATAACACCCTGGATTCAATTGATAAAAAAAAAACCTACTACCGCAACAGTTGCCAGCACTTAGAATGCCGAAAGAGTAGTTCCAGCAGTACCGCATTGCCCACCCCAAAGATGCAAAAGAGAACACAGTCATGACGATCCCCGCATACCCGCAGTCTTAGAGCAACATGAGCAGCAGTGAACGCCAACCACCCTACCCTCGTAAGCAAGAGCCGTCACTAGACTACAAAGTACCCTACAAGGATTAGAATGACGGCCACCTTTATAACCCCATTACTCGCCCTCAAGACCCCGGCCCAACTGTTGTGAGGTATGTTGTTGGTCGCCGGTCCGTCCAGATACCACGACCCGATGTCTGTCAACTTGCCCTCCTCTGTCAACATGGCGGAATTTGGGCCAACGTTCGAGGTGTCGGATCGAAAGGCACCGAAATATGAGTATCGCGTGATTTTGCTAGAAAATCGTCAGTCAAGTCTCCTCAAGTTTCACTAATCATCGCAATACTAAATCAAAGTTCGGGCACTCCATGGCTCATGCTCGGATGGTAAAAGGGGTAGGCAGTGTACTCACCTCCAATCATCAAGCATGCGGATCGACTCATTGAAGGCATGCTGTGTAGTAAGAAGGTCCTGGTGGTTGTAGCCCCATTCCGTTACCTAAATCGGCAGCTTGGGATATGCGACCGTCATTTCACCAACCCTGTTGGCCAGGGCCTCGAAGGTGCCGTAGAAGTGGACTGGGAGGAAGTCGGGATTGCAGCTGCCGTTGCAGTGGGAGAAGAAGTCCTGCAGCCACGTGGCGCCGGCTGGGGTTCCGGTGACTGCGGGAGCACCCAGCTTGACGCCGTGTTCCTTGAGTGGCTCCATCTGTCTCTTCCATTCTTCGGCCGCTACTTGTGCTGGGATGTTCGAGGCGCCGTACTCAAAAGATCCGTCCGGTTCGTTGAAGCCAAGCACGTGGGTGATGTTCGAACCGTCCTTGATTTGTTCTCGGATGCTGTCGAGGAAGGGTGTATCGCCAGTGAAGCCGCCTTCGGGGGCGCCCCAAAACATGGGCACGAACTCGAATCCGGGCGTGTTCTTGTACTCTCCAGTGGGTGTGGTTCCATAGTTGTAATACCAAGTAAGGTGGGAGCCAGGTCCCGTTGTCCAAATAGCGCTGTCTTTGGCGTGGTGAGGGTTATCTCTGGGGGGTATGACGCAGAGCCCACGCTTGGACGACGAAGATGCCGTGACGAGAGTGAGGAGCGCTGCGGCGGCAGCGCATCGAAAGAATGCCATAGCGAATGATGAGGAGCTGCGGAATGATGTTCAACGATGCTCAAAAGCGATGGCAAAAGCGACTTTCGGATGATAGCGGGTTGTAGAGAGAAGTAAGGCTCGAGCCGCAAGGGAACTTGAGGCAGAGGAAGAGGGTACCCATGTGAGGAAGGAGCCGCACGCATCGCACTTGCCTTTTGCTTGTTGTACCTTGCCTGACCGCAATTCAGGAAGGCGCTCGCCGACAACACCAAGTCTACACAAACATCACAAACATCACAAATACAAGTCACCAGAACTGAACAGACACCACGAGAACACAGACAAAAAAATCACATCAGCAAAAAAATCCCATTCCTCTCGCTTACCGAACTTATATGCATACAGGCCCCCGGCCGCGCAGTCCGTGAATTACAAAATATGCTCTCAGAGTCTATGTAACCAAACCAGAGAAAACCGTTTGAGTCGTAGGGAACTCCCTTTACACAGGCAGATAGATACCACCCATGGATGTATAATACGCCCCATTCCCAGCTATGCTGTGCGCACCTCGTCCTCGTCGGGTGCTTGATAGATTCCAGGGTCCGGACGCGCAGTGTATAAAATGTATGTAAATCGAGGGTGTATGTTTACATATACAGTACGGTGTGGGATCCCTGCGTAGAAAATGTACAGTGCAGAATTACTTTTGCGTTAGGAGTATCGAAGCTAATACGCATGGCCCTGGTATCCTCCCTGGGGGCCTCCCTGCGGCTGCCACTGGCCGCCGTATGATGTGTACCCCGTCTGCTGGGTGCCCATGTCGATGGAGGGCAGACGGGGCGCCCGCGCGTCGGGGCTGGGGTTGCGGTCGTCTGCGCTGGGGCCGCGGCTGTGGGTGCCGGTCCGCCCGAACCCGGCGGCATTGTCCATGAGGTGCTCGTTGTCGTTGTCCTGGAACGGGCGCGCGCCGTGGTATTGTGTGTTCTGCTCTGTGAGCGGGATCGGGTCGTAGCGGTGGCCACCGACGCTGACGATGGAGCCGCGCTTGTACTCTTGCGGGTCCATGAGGAGGGAGTTGCGGGCGTCCAAGGGCGTCAAGTTATCCAGGTCGCGTGCCTTCTCTGTGGGGTTGTCAGTGTGATGTTTGATTACGGGTTGATGAGACTTACCGGCTTCCCTAATCCTCTTCTTGTGCGGGTTCTCCTTGCAGCAGATGACGATGGCGTTGACTGCAATCAGAATGGCGAGGAGGCCAGTCAAGACAGCCTGCATGACCACCAACACAAGACCGGTCACGGTCTTGGTAGTTTGAGTAACACCAAGCTCCTCGACAAAGATGAGGATGCAAACGACGGAGAGAACACGGACAACCTGGATGATGATGTTGATCCAGTTTCCGGATTTGAGCGAGAACGGTCGAGCCCAGAGGAGTAGGATAAGGAGCAAGGACTCGACAATAAGCTGGCCGGCAACCTGAGCCATGCCGTGACCATCGGCGCCAGCGATGACGCAACCGCGAGCGAACATGTAGAAGATCAACGGGATAAACAGCCACCAGTAGCTCTTCTTGTAGTTTTCGTAGAACATGCTGTATTTCCTCCAGAGCTCCTTGTTCTCGTACAGAGCTCCAGGGGTACCCTCCATTCGCTTGAACTTTTGTGCCAAGCTCCAGATCTTCCATGTGAAGAAGGCAAGGACGGCGGTGAACATGGGAAGAGTGACGCCAGCAAGGACCTTGGCAGCCCAAGAGTCGCCATTCTTGAACTGGTAGACACAGTAGAGGGTCCAGATACCGTAAAGGAGAAGGATCAAGTGGGTGATGGTCTTGGCCAGTGTCCACCAGTACCGCTTGCGGAATCCAGTCAGGCGCTGGGGGAAGTTGCCGCACAGAGCCCACGTCTCGAGGATGACTTTGAACAAGAGGATGGCGACGGTGATGGATGCGACGACAATGGCAAAAACGAGGAGCACAGTCATGAAAGTGTTGCCGTTGGGAATGCTCAGCTCTTGCGAGTACCTCTTGATGCCTTGGCCAAACTCTTCTAGCTTGTTGCTGTCCCCGCTGTCGGTGGTGTTGTCGGTGTTGAGGCTCAAATCATCACGTACCCAAAGCGACGCAACCTGAATGGCGCGCCTCGTCACGTTTTGACCCGAGCTGGTATAGCCGATTTTCTTCAGGTAGTCGACGCTGTCTGATGTGAGATTGCCACCGGTCTTGTTACGGAAGCTGTCGATGGACCTTTGTGCGCTGTCCCAGCCGACGAGACCTGTGCTGAATGCGAAGTTCTTGGAGAAGCTCTGGTAAACGCTGGGGTACTTGACGCTCATCATCCCGTTCAGTGCCATGGACTGGAACCAGCCAATAACATCGCCAAAGTTTGGGCTTGACGTCGCGGCGCCAGCGTGACCTGCGCTCACGAGGGCCGACATACTGGAGACAGCCAACGCACCGGCTGCGATACCGGCTGCAACGTATCTGGCGGTAGGGACATCCATTGTCTTTCCATTGCTGACGGTAGAAGTAATGCAACCCAGCTGTGATCCGTCTTTTGCCTTGAGCTGCAGTGTAGCCTGGCTGTCCAAGTCCGGGACGTTGAAGGCAATAGCTGGGATCTTGTCCATGTACGCGTCGGGGATGGTCTGTGTTCCTTTCGCACCGAATGTGCCTTCAGGTACTGTAGACTGTCAGTCATCACGTTTTTAGGTGTGCAATGGCGCGCTTACCTGGGCACAACTGAGGCACCTTTGTGGCTTCTTTGCAAGGGTCGAACTCGTTCTTGTACACCTCGATGCCGTAGGCGTTGACAACCAGTATAGCCATAACTTCCTGCTTCTTTAAACTGGTACCGGATACGTCGAACGTGACCTTCTTGGTGGATTTTACGAACTCGACGTCCATCCTGTTGACCTTGATATCGGCGTCATCCTGGCACGAGGTGTATCCAGTGGTCTTGAGTACATCTGTAGCAAGGGCACCCAGAGGGGCTGTTGCTAGTAATATGAAGGGCGCGAGCATTGTGGTACAAGAGATGTGGGCTCGCATGACGTCGGTTCTTCGCCCGCGGGCGACCTACCCGCTGCGAAACGATAGGATGGAAGGACACTCGAGGGTCGGGCTGCGTTGAGGAGCGAGAGGAAAGGCGGATAAGAGAGTCGTGCTACAGAGGAAACGTGAGGATTAAAGATGTATGGGCGCAGGGTCAACCTGTGTCGTGGCGGAACGGGGTGTGTCGAAGGTTAAGATGGGGTCGAAAAGGCAAACAAACGAGAGAAAGACGACGACAAGACCAAAGGCCTTTGGTGTGGTGGCGGGGCGAGGAAAGCGAAGGATGAAACGAGAGGTTGTCTTGGTTGTTGGAAGGGGAGAGGTGAGCGCGTGCAGGTCTGAGGCAGTCGCTGAAACCTGACTGTCGAGGCGGACAGGGGTAGGGCAAGGCGCGACCGAAAGGGCAACAACGGCGCGGTGCTACCCCGATGGCCTTTGCTTCGACTGTCGAAGGATGGGTGGAGATGTCTATTGCGTTCTGGACGGGCCCAGGTGATGTATCTGTGCTCAGTGCTGGCGAGGAGCGAGGGGGAGAGGCCTCTGCGCGACACGACGGTGAGGTCTTTTTTATCTTGATGCGCACGCAAGCAATACACAGTGGCCACGAGCCTTGGGCCTCGCGCACTGCGAACGCGCCTCCACCGCCTCCACCGCCTGGCCAGGGTGACAGCTGAAGAATGCGACGCTCCACCGAAGCCATGTGGGCCTATCAGGGGGACCAGCGCACTCGAGCTTCACGCTGCCGGGAGCCCATTCATGGCGCCCAGCAGCGTCCGGCGTCCCGCCTCCACACAAGGTGCAGCCGCCGCAAAATAGTGGTGCGCTGCTGGCTGCATCCTGAAACACCAAACCTGCCCAACAACAACAACAAGTGCACACCATTTGCACGCGCCAACAGAGACCAGCTGTTCTGACGAGAGGGCCATGTCTCTCCCACGACGCACCTGTTGTGTCAAGGCCGTAAGGTTGGCGTGCAGGGTTGTGGGCAGTCGTCGGTGGCTGTGCCTCGCAAAAATAGACGCCATCACATCACCCAACAACAACTTCATCCTGTCCTCACGTCTCACGTCGACGCGGACACGGCACGTCTGCGATAACCACCTGCCGCTTGTCTTGCGCTTCTACGACCCGCTGCTGCCGGCCCAGCGCCCAGCCAACCCGAGTGGCTCCACCTTCATCTCATGCCACAGCTCTGGACATTACATTGTGCCGAGAGAAGCCCGCACGGCCACACGCCCGCACTGCCACAGCCTTGGTTTATTGATTTTGGATATGCAAATCATCTCCACATGCAATCAATCAATCCAAAACATATCCCTTCCCTGGCGAGAAGAATGCTCCCGCGCTGTCCAAAACTTCCCCTACCTGCATCTCCGTCTCCCATCTTCTCAAGAGTCCTCCGCCGGTCCATGCCCTGAAGCCGCGTCAGCAACTGCATGTCTTGCACAACGGATTTCTGGGCAAACAAACGATATCCGGCTCCAATCCTGCCGAATCCGGCATAGTGACGGGCACGTGCAACCGTGCTTTGATAAGCTTTCAGCCTGCTTGTCCGTCTCGTTTAGAGCTGCGGGGCCCCTTTGTCTGCCTCTCTCGTTCTTGGGCCGCTGTCCGTCAGCTTTCCCTGCTCCTTTGGACGTCATCTTCCGGTACCAAAGCCCGGTTCGCGATCCGATCATGGAGAGTTTCCGGACTGGACAAGTACGCCAGCAACGCTGGAGAATAGGCTCGGTCCCTGAGTCTCGTCAGCACACTTGGCTTGACACGGGACCGAGGGAGGTTCAATCGTGATTAGGAGCATCCTGTGTGATACATTGCCGTGATTAAACTTGGGCCGCTTACTTGTTCGACGCTGCCGCTGCCATGGAGAAGCGCTGTTGGATTGTAGAAACACTGTAGGTGGCTACTGGCATTACTGTATTTCACCATCAAAAACCCAGGTGAGCACTTATATCTTCCTCCTGTAGACTTGGGCTATGCGCGTGCGAGTCGCATTCGAGTTGCGCAAAAGTGCGCACTTTTGGGAGCATCTATACTGGGGTACATCGCAAAACGGCGCGCAGATGCGCAGTTCCCAAAGTGACCAATACGATCCACGTAGAGCTCTAGAATCCAGCATTGCTTACCACAGAAAGCTTTTTTGCAGTGTTGAAATCTATATGGCTTGTGTGGTCTCGTGGAGTGCATGTTCGGCTGGGGCCGGCATCTCCGCATTGACAAGCTCACGGAAGCAGCGGATTCCCCACGACGAGATCTATAGCGCAGCAGAATCTGTGGGGTGGAGTAGCCACATGGTATAGAACTAATACCAATGTGCATAGAAGCAAGTAGGCTCGCGTGACGTCATATTGAGCCCTTCACGTCCTAGGGACTTCCTCTTTATTCACACGCATCAGTTCATGCTTGCCACACCAATCCAAGGCCAAGACGTAGAGAAACAGAGCAACTTCCCAGCTCCAATAGTACCATTGAAACGTGACCTCCAACGAGGAGCAATACAGGATGCCGCAGGGTTCAGGGAACGCAGATGGCGCCCACTCGGTTCGCTCAGCTACAGGATATATGCCAGTAGGTTCGCGCATCGATTGGTCGAGCTGAACGCTCACTATGAAAGGTCGAGAACTATGGTTTGATCGGGAACATGCGTACATCTGCACTTGTTGCTACGGACGGAGTGAGTACAACATGACGCAATCGACCCGGAAGTAATGGCTGATGGATTGTGTCACAGGGAATCGACATGATGTGCTGGTATGCTGAAGTACTCCGCAAAATAATGGAAGTGTACTGACAGGACACAGGCCTGATTTCGACTCCCCATCCGTCTTTGCTCGAATGCTAGATAAAGACAAAGGTGGTCATTTCTCCGTGGGCCCAGCAGCAGGTCAGCTATGCACAACAAAACAGCAATACTTACCGTCGAGCAACATACTCCAGACCCGGCACTTACACGAAGATGGGGTTATGAACGTGATCGACTTCTTCCCACGGCCGAACAGCAACACTGCTGACGCAGCTTACCACGAGAAGGTCGTTCACGGTAAACAGCGGGGAGAATTGTGCAAAGGCCACGATGAGCGCCCCGATCTGAAGAAGTGGCTAGTGCGCCGCGTTGAAAGTCTGCGAGGGGAGGTCGACGTCGAGGTTGAACTATTCCCTGCGTTCAGTAAGTAGCGTTCGAAAAGTCCTGTCTATACTCACTGATGTTGGAAGATTATGCACAAGACAAGCATACCACCGAAATCGACAACGAAGGCCATCATGCTACCTTCAAGTCGGAAAACTTGTCGTTGTCTTGCACAATCGCAATCAATGACGGAGACAACAACGTTGCCCTGAAACAGCCCATTGTAACCTTCTCGAAAGAATCAAGCTCAAATCACCTAGGAGATGGCGTCACGGCCCGGTTCCGTCTTCTGGAGGGACAGTCAGTCGCTTTCATCCTAAATGATAGCCAAGACACACTCCCTCAAAATATCACGACAGCCATGGTAGATGAGGTAGAAAAGACAACGCATAAGTTCTGGGTCCGATGGATTGCGCAGAGCAAGTACTATGGACGATGGGAGAGCTTTGTGACAAGAAGTTTGTTCATCCTCAAGCTTTTGACGTACGAGCCCACAGGAGCGATAGTGGCTGCTCCTACGTTCTCACTGCCAGAAGATTTTGGAGGTAAGCATACGTGTATATATCCATGCTGAACTAAGCTAACTGATATCCAGGCGCACGAAACTGGGACTACCGGTGGGTGACTCGACACTGGAATTGTCCTACGTTGCTAATTTGGTGTGCAGTTATTCCTGGGTTCGCGACTCTTCATTCACCATATACATATTCCTTCGGATGGGTTTCAAGTTCGAGGCTGAAGCATACACCAGCTTTATATTCCAGCGAATAACCGAGATAAAAATTAAGACAGGCCCTCTGCCTATCATGTTCACCATTCGAGGAGAGCCCGACATCCCGGAGATTGAGTTGACGCATTTGGAGGGCTATCGTGCCAGCAAACCGGTCAGGATCGGTAATGGAGCAGCGTTCCATCTGCAGCTTGATATCTACGGAGAGCTAATGGACGGGATTTACTTGAGCAACAGGCTGGGCAAGCCGATATCCTACGACCAGTGGTTGTCTGTGCGCGACATCACAGACTATGTCTGCCAAATCTGGCAGGAGAAAGACATGTCTATTTGGGAAGTTCGAAACGCTAAGCAGAATTTCGTGTACTCGAAAATCATGCTTTGGGTTGCTGTGGACCGCGCTCTCCGATTAGCTGAGAAGAGATGTTTTCCATGCCCGCAGCGACAAGAGTGGTACCGTGTAAGTAATAGCAGAGCCTACATTGGCGGAGAAGCAAGTTTTGATGTAACATCGCCTCTAGGTACGAGATCAAATCATGGAAGAAGTGATGGAAAAAGGATACAATAAAGAGTTGGGTGCTTTCATCCAAAGTTACGAAGCCAATGAGATGCTCGACTCCGCAGTCCTGATCGCCCCGCTGGTCTTCTTCGTGGCTCCCAACGATCCGAGGTTCTTAGGGACCCTTGACCGCATTCTGAAGGCTCCCGAGAAAGGTGGGCTCACGAGCACCGGCCTGGTGTACAGATACAACTCGGCAAAATCGGATGACGGTAAGTTCGTAGTCTCTCGGGCATGAAAACACCAAGTGCCACGTGTAGCCTATGTCTCGGCGCCCTGGCTTGGTCCGTTGTACAAAACGGCCAGCCGTTGATGCATTACGTGAAGTCTGGGCTGCTTCGTTGCTTCGTGACGCTTGCTAACCACGACTATAGGCGTCGGCGGACGTGAAGGCGCGTTCAGCATGTGTACCTTTTGGCTTGTGGAGGCTTTGACTAGAGTAAGCTCCGAACGGGTGTCTCTCAAGTCCACCACACTAACACCATGCCTGTACAGGCCGGTGCGTACGAAAACAAGTATCTCCCTCAAGCTGTCACCATGTTTGAAAACATATTGAGCTTTGGCAATCATCTTCGCATGTTTTCGGAGGAGATTGCTCGATCGGGCGAACAGCTGGGTAACACGCCCCAAGCATTCAGTCACTTGGCGTTGATATCTGCTGCGTTCAATTTGGATAGGACATTGGGGGGGAGATGAGACTGGACATTGGACAGTATACTGTTTGTATTGTTTTTGCCGCGGCTTGCAAAAGCGCGCGAAGAGTCAACAATCGACTGTTGTTATCGATTGAGGCCTTCCCGATTCGATCGCCTTGTGCCGCTACGAATAGGAAGTAATGGGATCGTGCTGGTTCATCATAAGAGGGGTGCAACGTGAGCCGACATGTGAATACCTGATACTCAAAGCTGCCTCGCGGCCTCACGAATACAGCCTTGCCCCTTTGATGGAGTGATGCGCCTATGCTTCAGTAAATGCTTCATTATGATTAGCCAGAATACTAGCATTTGCCGGGCGGGGCCGGGATTTAGGTTTCACTAACGTTTACGGGTCCTGGTTCGCTGCAACCTCATTTCTTCATTCCCAACCTTACATCGGAACCACCTCTCACGCCGACAGCCTGATGCATGTGCGAACAGTCTCGAACGCCTTTCCGTGCCTGTTGTCGACCCCAGCTTACGCATGCGCAAAACCGGGCGCTCTCGCCTCCGCCCGCTGGTCACGTACCCGACGACCTCTTGGTAAAGACGCATCTGACAGTGTGCAATGATCGGCAGCTGAAGATGGTACAAAAGATCCATGGAAAGATCGACCAAGGAATAGCCTGGATGAAGAAAGTGACCTGCGAACGCAGAGCTCGCAGGTCCCGAGGGAGTTTGTGGGGGCGATCCTTCCGGCGTTTTGACGCAACCATACCTCCTTCCGCATCAAGTACACCACTTCAAATTACCGTTCATCAAGAGCCGACTGCGCCCCCAAAACATGCGGACTTGCCGTCTGCTATAGCTCCTGGACTAACCTCGGATGTCTTGTTTTTAATGACAGTTGCAGTACTGTAGGGCAGCTGCGTGATGCCCTCACACGAGCACATGTGCTCGTGATTGGACCAAGAGCTTGTCATTCTCGCATAAGCCCTCCACTAACCTTTTGCGGATCATAGAGTCGCCGGCACTGAGAATGGTGCTACTCGTGTCCTGTACACTGACTCTCCACGGCGACCTTCTAGAAGATGTGTTACACGCTTCTTTACCTACAAACCTTACCTCATCTGGAATCTGACATATGGTGTTTACAGCATACGTCTATGGGACTGGTCGAGGTGCAAGACATGTAGTACAGTGCTATACCCGGAAGACTAACATAAGGTATCCTGGCCCTTTTGTGTCACCAGACCAGAATCCGAGATCCCCATCCGTGCGACAGGTGCAACGGTTCCTGCAGATCGAGATCTGTTTTAGGTTACTGCTCCCGTTTTCAAGGGCCTTGAGCGGCCGCTAACTCTTACCATCTCTTGGATCGGTCATCGATCACTTTCACCGACCTGCCCGAACAGAAACGTTTTCAGCATCTGGCACATGAAACATCATCCCCACGTTCGGAATGACCCCTCCAATACCGTGTGTTATATAACGTTCGCTCAGTGCTAAACAATGGCATTCTTCGTGCGTGGAGCCGCGCTTCATTTTCCGGGAGTACACTCGCATTCCGCCGATATCAGCCCTAAACATTCGCTGTCTCTAAACACAAACCACTCGTTGACAAAACGACTTCAGTACACATCACTTCATTCGAACAAATCATTCTTTTTTGTTTCCTTTTGTCTAATATGGCTAAGCTGGCTGTCCTGCTAGCTTTGGTACAGAGCACGCTCATTTACGGCCTACCTGCGCGCGAACAGCAGCGCGACGCGCATGCCGTCGAAAATCGTGCCGTCGAAGATGTTGCTATCACACTCTCGTCAGATCTTGACATCACTACGAGCTACAGTTTGGTGGTGTCAACACTGCAGTCAGTGAGCGTTACGGAGTCGCCTTCAATCACGGGTGTGAGTTTTCTTCGTTGCTTACAGACCGACTCGACTGAGGATTTCACAGGTCATACCGACAGGTCTGCCCGATCCAGGTTTTACACTAAATCCCATCAAAACCGACATCGAAGGATCGTCTCAAACACTCGCGCCCATTGATGGAACCCTAAAACCCGGACCAACTAAGCCTTTGAACAATGTTGAGGGGAACGTTTTCATCCCTATGGCTACAGACGCGCCACCGCAACAGGTTCCTTCCCGTGATGATCACCCTATCAAAAAAATTAATATTGTCGACGGCGACGTTCCAGTCTACACGAATAAGTTCTACGCAAACCTGTTCCTAGGGAAGCAAGATTTTCCCGTTTGGACGCATCCGTACTCCCTCGCATGGGCCAAGGGCACCGGTGATACCTGGGGTATGTCCGTAAGCCATGTTGAGCGGGCGCAGTTTGCATGGGGCGAGCAAACTCCGCCGCGGCACTGGATCGCACCGATTGGTATTCAACATATAGTCATGTCGGCGAAGGAACTGGGAACCAGCACCGTATTGTCTACTGAAGCGTTGACTGGTTTCTCTGTATATGCTAATCTCGCCCCTTCTGTCAATTCGGAGCCTGTCATCTCCTTTCCTCTCGTACAAGGAATGGGCTTCGTGACCGGCTTATACAACAACGCAAAACCGCAACTCAATTCAGGTGTTTTCTTCCGCACACTTGATTATGTGGGGCGCCTGAACGGCATCACATTCAAGTATCGGATTACACTGGAGGACGACTCTCATTGGCTTCTGTACGCGACGCCGGTTGGGTCGTTGGGTGCACCACCCTTCGTTTTGATAGACAATCATCTCATTGAGGGACCGGATGCGTTCGTCGGCTCAATACAGATCGCCAAAAATCCCGCAGCTTCAGAGGGCGAGCAGGCATATGACTTCACTGCAGGTGCATTTGCAACCAATGCTACTATCTCCGGTACTGTCAACGGCGCCTTTGGCAGCTATACGCTTGAGTGGGACAAGAGCGGCGTGCAAAACCAGACTCTACTCATGTTCGCCATCCCGCATCAGGTGGAGTCATTCGACCAGGCATCGAAAGATGCTTTGACAAATATCGAGCTTGTCACAACCACCAAGGGCTATGCCAGGGCGGTCGTTGCGGACAAGATCACCATGATCGAACCCGAGCTCCCTGCCTCCATTGGCTTTGCACCCTGGGTCCCTAACAAGGACAATGGGAATAGTGGGAGCGACAACATCGAGCTCACCGACCAGATGCGCGTCATGGTTCAGAACTCTGGTGCGGTCGAGCTAGGCCAGAACTTCACCGCCCAGACAAGTCTCGACAGCATGTACTACAGCGGCAAAGGCCTCGCCAAGTTCGCAAGCATTATCTACACGGTCCAGACGTTGGGCAAGGACACCGAGCTTGCAGCCGCTGGTCTCGTAAAACTGAAAGACGCCTTCAACGTCTTCATCAACAACACGCAGCCCCTACCCCTCGTCTACGACACCGTCTGGAAAGGCGTAGTCTCCTCCGGTTCCTACGGCGGCGGCGACCTCGGCGTCGACTTCGGCAACACGCTCTACAACGACCACCACTTCCACTACGGCTACTTCGTCTACACCGCCGCCGTCGTCGGGCACCTCGACCCCGCCTGGCTCGACCAAGGCTCCAACAAAGCCTGGGTCAACATGCTCGTGCGCGACTTCGCCAACCCCACTGCCGACGACCCGTACTTCCCCTTCCAGCGCTCCTTCGACTGGTTCATGTGCCACTCCTGGGCCAAAGGCCTCTTCGACTCGGGCGACGGCAAAGACCAAGAGTCCACCTCCGAAGACACCTTCGCCACCTACGCGCTGAAGATGTGGGCCAACACCATCGGCGACGCCTACATGGAGGGCCGCGCGAACCTGCAGCTCGCGTGCCAGAAGCGCAGTCTGCGGAACTACTTCCTGCTCGAGGCCGACAACCAGGTCCAGCCGACCCAGTTCCTGCCCAACAAGGTCACGGGCATCCTGTTTGAGAATAAAGTCGACCACACGACCTACTTTGGCGCCAATCCAGAGTTCATCCAGGGCATCCACATGATCCCGCTGAATCCGTCGAGCGCGTACACGCGCACCAGGAAGTTCGTCCAGGAGGAGTGGGATGCGTTTTTCAGCGATGGGCGCGCGGATAAGGCGGTAGGTGGGTGGAAAGGCATCCTGTATGCGAATCAGATCCTCATCGATCCGTTTGCCGCGCTGGAGTTCTTCTCCGATCCGAATTTCGACATGAGTCTGTTGGATGGCGGGGCGAGTCGGACGTTTTATTTGGCGTATGCGGCGGCTATGGCGGGGGGCGCGGGCGGAGGTGCGGTAGATGTGACGGAGGCTGATGAGAAGGAGAGCCAGGGCGGGCAGGCGGAGGATGCGTCTGTTCAGGCGCAGGATGTGGGGGAGGATGAAGACGAAGGCGTGGATGAAGAGCCTGGGGAGGATGACGATAGCGAAGCATCCGATGAAAGCACAGGCTCGAACGACGAGCAGGAAGACGATATCGACACTGACACTGAACCAGACACCGACGACGACGCTGCTGATGAATACAACGATGGAGACGAAGAGGTCGACTCTGACGGTGAGTACGAGTGGGTGTACGAGCGGCGAACGCGGTAACACAGATGCCTCCGCGCATGTCAGACGGACGCTCGTTTCATGTATCTACATTTCGCCCGTTGCGCTCCGTCTCCGCTACGACACTGTTTGGGACGCCGCACATATATTTCTAATCGATATAATTTGCATCGGGGCCCGGCGGCCCTGCTCCTTTACACATACACATACACTCTGATCTTGCACAGTAGCTACCGACCGAACGTGTCCAGCACGTTCGGTCCAAGACAACCACTCAAAACCCCCCCTCTCACACACCCTCCACACCCCCCTCATCAACCCACCTCACCCGCTTCACCGGCCTCACACTATCCTCCCTTGCCCCCCTCTTCCCAAGCACCGAGACCAGCTCGCCCTCCCGCTCCCTCATCCCCCTCCACCGCGCAACCCACGCCTCCACATCCCGCACCGCATACCCCTCCCTCCCCTTCGCGCACCACGCCAACTCCGTCCTCCCCACACACAGCGTGGCAAGAAACCCCTCCCACCCCTCCCCCCCACCAAACTCCCCCATCTTCTCCCTCACCTCCCCCTTCACCTCACGCTGCAACCCCAGCCCACACGCCGCCGGGTGCGCCAGCAGCTCCTCGACCGCCAAGCCCGCGAGCGGCACGTAGCTAGCCCACGCAAGGAAGAAATGTTTCGGGTACGCAATGGCCAGCGTCGGAATCGTAAAGCCAACAACGGCGTGTAAGTCCTCCCGCGCACTACCAACCTCATCGCCATCCCCGCCCTCGCCGCCCTCCGAGTCCCGTCCCGCCACTTCCACCACCTCCTTCAGCGGCGCAGCCCAGGAGAAAGAATCCGCCACGTGCTCCAGGAAGGCGAGGACGCGCGCGCGCGTCTTGTACGCGAAGCAGATGGTGAGGAGGTGCAGTTTGTGCTCTGCGGCGAGGTGGGCGGTTGCCGTGTCGAATTGCGTGCGGTAGATGGTCTGGAGGTCGGGGCGCCAGCGGGTCAGTCGCGCTTGGGTGGTGGTGGTGGTGGCGAGGGCGTCGTGTGTGCGTTTTGCCTCGGTGAGGATGAGCGGGATGTCGAAGGTGGCGAGGGCCTGGCTGAGAGGCTGGATGGTGGTTTTGTCGTCGGTGTTGGACATCTTGTGGTGGTGGGTGGGTGGTCGCGAGTCCGGCTTGCGAGTAAGTGTGTTGGGTTTGGAAGTGGTCGATCGTGCGAAGGGAAAGTAGGTGGCAGAACAGTCTGAGCGGGAGAAGAGAAAGTAGGTGGCAGAACAGTCTGAGCGGGAGCAGAATCGAGAGTGGTTTGGTGGACGGGTGCTGGGGCGGTTGAGTTTATATAAAAGCTCAAGGCTGGGAGGTGAAAGGTGCACAATAGCAGCTGCAGGCACAATAGCAATTGACGGGGGACGCGCGACGGACAATTGACAGTGGTTCCAGGATAAGATAGAGAAGTACACAATAAGAAGGCAGGTATTGCGCGCGAAGGACTGTTTCGCTGCTGTGAAATTTTGCGTCGCCGAGCCAGAAACTGCAGTCTCTTTGGGCGTTTGAACTATTAACCCTCACTCCGTTCTCGGTCTCGTCGCACCCGTGAATAGTAAAGCGACATCCACCTTCCCGTCGGTGCTAAAAATGGCGGTGCTCCAATCTCTACACACGTTTCACACCTATTGTGGTGTATTCACCCCACCGAGTTCCTTTATTGAGTTTTGCCGCGGCCTGCCTAAGCTCGCGAAGTATCACATTTGATTTGATTGTGGTGTATTATCTGCATGCGCGAAGCTGCAGTTTTACACCGTCGCGAACCTCGTACAACTCAAACTTACACAGACAATATGTCCTCGAGCGCGTTAATGTCTCCTCGTGACTTGAGCTTCTTTTCAGCAGTCCTCATCATCGTCCCTTGGACTCGGTTCGCCGACGAGCTGGAATCGAAGTCGAGGGCTCAATGCTTTGTGGGGCGACCTTCTCTATAAGAGGCTCGTTGTTTGAAATCTTTGTGTTTTGGCACCCCACCGAGTTCCTTTACAGTGTTTTATCGTGGATTGCAAAAGCGCGCGAAGAGTCAACAATCGAGGCCCGTTGTTAGTATCGTTTGTGACTGGGCACATTTTGGCCCAAGAGAGAAACCTCAAGGCGTCCTCTGCGCACCCCACACGATAGATTCCATCAGGGCATACGGTGACGAGTCGAGCTCCAGCCCAAGCAGAGGAGACTGCGTCAGCGAGCCGTCACCATTGAGGACGCCGTTAAGATCATCGGTGGTGAACTGGGCCAGCGAAGGAGATGACTGAGACCCGGCCTCGCTTGTTTTCCTTGGAGCACTTGGAACACTCAGCAGCCGTTGAAGCCCTGAGACTGAACGGGTGATTGGAGCCGACAGCTCTGCTGGGTCAACGCTCGCAGTGACGTCGCCGAGGACCTGGACAAGGTTTGTCAAGAGAGATCGTGCTCGTTCGTTGCGGTTGTGCTCCCCGATGATACCAAGGAGAAGGGCTGTGCTGATGGATCGATGAACGGACGCCCACGAACGTGTAGCGAATGGCGTCATGTTTTGCAAGCCGAGAAAAGCTTCAACAGTGTTGGTGAGACTGTCGATGCACACTTTTCGCAGAGTCTTTGATAGATCGGAGCCCGCTGTGCTTGGGCTAATCGCAGGTCGACAGAGTTCGGACGTGATATATGATATGTGCAGGTACAAGGCCCAATGTTCTAGCTGGTCCCTCATGGACCGACATCGCCTAGAGTCTTTTAGGTAATCTGCAGCATCCACCATAATCTCTTGGAGCTCATTTCGATGCTCAGTGATGCGCATGAGAGCCTCCTGGGAGTTTTGTGGACGTTGGCGCTCTCGGACAATGTCGAGACCCACTTTGCAAAGACGATACATGCTCTCAACATATGTTCTTGTACCGGGTGCGGTATGCGGGCTCAGGGGAATGGTGTGGTCGATGGTGGTGGTTGAGGATGCACGGTCGTAGGAAATGGACAGCAACGAGTCTTGCCACAGCAATGCCCACCACACTTTGCTGCGGGCCATTCGAATAGGCAGAGGCGTGGATGAAGGGCACATTCGGTGTAGACCAAGTGTTTGCGACAAGCGGACAGTAAGGCCCATCAAGCTCCAGGAGACACCGGCGTTCATGTTATTGGAGATGACGTTCCCAAGAATGAGGAGCGTTTGGATGTTCTCTAGAGTCGCATGGGAAAGGAAGTTGGTGAAGCGGAGACATTCAAAGCTGCAGCAAATGTACACCTGTGAAGTCAGCTCCCGCTCTTTCCTGCTTAGGGTCGAACATTGGCAGCCTGAGGCAAGGATAGCAAACACCAGACCAATCCAGTGGAAATCTTTGCCATATATTTGCTCGTCGGTGATGCCATTCGTGCCTTGGGTGCTTGCTCGGTTGATCAAGAAGAGTAATAAATCCGACTCTACACCTTCGATGTCAGCAACCGCGGGATATACGACATGTGCCGTCTCTCGATAGGATCGGAAGAAGCTCAGGCATTCAGTGTCGTTTGGAAGTGCGTTGGCTAGCTCCTGCGCTCTTTGGATGGAACCGTGGGGCAAGCCCCATAAGTCGACGAAAGGATATGTAGCCGTCTCGTTATCCAAGCCGAAGATGGGCAACATGCTCTTCTTGCCCAAGACGTCCTGTATGCCGGGGAACTGGCTGTCACCCTTTCCAAGCGCCATTACAAGCGCAGGCACGGAACTCGGTCCAACGTGTATCGTCTGTCCAGTGAAGTCGTTGTATGTGTGGATGCCCTGTGTCCTCACGTGGCTCGTCTCGCTGTCGATGGGCGCAGAGGCGGCCAGCGGAGTGTTACCGGCCGTCGCTGGAGAGTACCCGTTCGCGGGCGCATTGGGCGACACTTCGGAAACGCTCGCGACCGAGTTTTTCAGATCGGCCAGCGACTTCTCTGCCGTCTGCAGCTTTGCGCAGATTCGTTCCCAATCCTGCGGCAGTCAGCTCTCTGGTTGTGGTTTCAGCAGCCAGGCCTTCGCACCTCTCGCGGAAGTGTGACAGTGCCACCATGGATGTGCACCATGCCGTTCGAAAAGTCGTTCCCGTTCTGGCCAATGCCCATGCTCAGGCGTTTCGCGGGCGGATGCGACTCGCTGGGAGGATGATATGTGCAGAGCTCCGGGTGCTCGCGGACAATGCATGTTTTACACGGAACTGACTGGTCGCATTTGACTTTGCGTTGACGGCACGGATAGCAAGCCTGCATAAATGTTAGCCCAGGCTCCTACCACCATCCGAGGGCGCATTGGTCGAAGAGTTGCTCTGTCGGCGCAGTGCTTGGCCAGACGCGATGCATCGCGGGCGCGTGCCTGCAGCAGCGCAGGACGCCACGCAGCTGCCTGACACAACCCTCGACAACCAGTGAAGCCCACGGCGTCCGTCGGGGCTGCGTACCTTGTACTCGCGGGCCTTTCGCTTCCGTCTCAGGATCTCGTCAATGTCGGAGCGCGCTGGCACATCGTGGCCGTAGCTGGCGGGCGCGGGCGGCTGCTGCTTCGGTTCGCCGTCGTCCATGGTCGCAGTTCGACAACCATCGATCTCGCTCGATGTCTGTGGTGGTGGTGGAGAGTCGTTGTCGTCGTCTTGAAGATCGCGAAGATCCAGTGGGGCGCCAGACCAGCAGCAAGGGTCCGTGTCTTGGCTCCGAGAGCGAGGATGAATGGCCGCCGCCCATGACTAACCATGACCATGCCGACCTCTTGCTTTTCCCCGCTCGTCATCAACGTCTGCCGTTCATTTCGAGACCGTCATCGCCAGCTGAGAAGACTCTTTCTGCGACATTCCCAACAAGCGCACCCGACGAAAGCAGCCATCGCGGCCGTTCGTGAGCCTCACGACGCCCGCAGGACCTGCTCTTATTCCCTCAAGTTGGGATCCCTGGTCCAAAGCCGCCTCAACCTGCCGCTAAAGCTCACACACTACCGATCGACTTCACCACGAAAGCACGTGAGCGCGAGTTGGGATGATGGACTTCACTTCAAACGCCGACCAATGCACATGTCGCGAGAACAAGTCCGATGCAATATTAATAGTCACATTAATCTAATCTATAGGCGCAGATACAACTGCAGTAGCAGTCGCTCCATCATCCAGTCCCAACGCCCGCCGTGCTTATTCCATGCAGGCGCCACGCCAATGCTCAAATAGGATATCTCTTCGCAAAAACGAGTAAAGAAACGCAAAGAACACAATGCAAACCACCCAACGCGCTACACCATCTTCACAACTAATGAGCCTCCTTAGCCTCCTTCATCCCGCCCTCGTTCTCCTCGTCCCCGCTATATGCGTAGTGCGAGTGCTTCCGAATATCAGCGCCCTTGAAGTAGAACACGAAGGGAATCGCACAACACGCCAAGCCAATGAAAGCAAGCAGCGTGCTAGCCCACTGGTAGTTGAGTCGGTCGTACATCTGGTTCGTGAAAAGCACCACGGCAGCGCCCCAGAACGATCGCAGGAACGTCTTCGCCGCGAGCGCAGACGCCGCCTGGTGCTGGTACGAGTCGACAAGGTAGTTATTCGCCGAGTTGTACAGGAAGATGAAGCCGAAGCCGACGGGGAAGCCGCCGAGAGCAGGGCCGGCCCAGTGCAGCTCGCTGTAGGACGTCCATGCGAAGATAAACAGCCCGATGGGAATGAACCAGCAGCTGAGCATCATCGGGATGAGGCGCACCTCGGCCGGTGGCTTGCCGTCGTGCTTGGCCACCAGCTTGAGGTAGTGCTTGTTTACGAGGGGCGCACAGCAGGCGCTGAGCAAGACGCCGACGGCGATCGGTATAAACATGAGACCAGTGGTACCGGCGCTGTAGCCCTTGCCCTTCTGGTAGACGATTGGATAGCTGCAAACATATTAGCGAGTGTTGCAAGTGGCACTGCCGCCCTCGGGGAGTCCGTCCATCGGTGTGTGGATGGTGGAGCCTGAGGTAAGACATTGTGTTATACAAGGGCGGATGCATGTGGGGAAACTTACGCAACGAAGAACATATAGAGCAATCCATATAAAACAGACATATAAGCCGAGATGAAAAACACAATGAGCTCTCCGAAGAGCAACTGGAACGGTCGGAGCAAAAACGTCGCGAGACGCTGGCTGAGCGGCGCCTTGGAGATGTCCTCCTCAGTGACAAACTTGTCGTCTCCCGTCTCTTCCCTGAGCTTCTTCGCCCGGCGGGCAAGCAGTGTCGGGGTGTAAGTTTCCGGGACCGTGAAGGAGATCAGCGCCCAGGCGGCACCGGAGAGGATCAGCTGGATCCAGTAGAGCCACCTCCAGCCCTTTGCATCGGAGAGAAAGCCACCGACTAATGGTCCGATTGCGGGCCCAATGAAAGGCGCCGCTGAAAAGGCAGCCATCGGAACGCCGCGTTCATCCGTTTTCCACATATCTGCCAGAGTACCACCGACTAAAGTCATGGGCGCAGAGAACCAGATACCAGCCAATGCACGCGTGACCAACAGCGTCTCGATGTTCTTCGCCACCGCGCCCGGGATCGTGAAAATTACCGCCAGGAACAGCGTCGTCGCGTAGATTATCCTCCGTCCCAGGATCTCGCTGAGTGGCGCGAAGGCCATGGGCCCAACACCAAAGCCCACGACGAATAGCGTGATCGTGAGCAGTGCCACCTCTTCACTAACGTGGAACTCCTTCGCAACACCCTCGATGTCCGCCGTGATGACAGCACTGTTGAACGCGACAACAAAACATGTCAAAGCAACGCACATGGTGCACCACCACTTGTATGGTTTGGACCAGTTCTTAGGGTTCTCGGGATCATTCACTTTCCAGGTCACGAGTTCGTAGCGCTCGATGTTGCCGGTGACGTTGGAGCGTACCTCGCGGAGGATCTGGCCGTCGATGGTCTCATGGGTGTATTCGTTGAGGTCGGCATCGTGGCTGAGAGTTCGGGTGGGTAGATTGACGACGTCGGCGCCGTCGAGCGGCTGGTCGTTCGAGCCCGTTATCGAGCGGTAGAGGGGTTTTGGTTGATCGGCGACGTGGGTTACGTCTGAGGCTGAGTCGGAGTCGGAGTCGCGACGGTGACTTGCGTAGTCTCTTGTGTTGTCCGCCATGGTGTACCAAGACGAAGCCTGAATTGCTGGAAGATGTAGAGTAGAGTAAAAGATAGGGTTTCAACCCAAGACCGCAGACTTCTTTCGCGCAGACTGTGGCAGATTTTGTCGAGTTTCAAGGACTTTAGGTGTGGTGTCCAGTACAGTAACCGTTCATCAGTATATCTGCCTCCACCACTGCGGGCACCACACACCATATATGTACACACCCCATCTCCACAAAACCTCGCACGAGGCCCTCGACAAGTTTTGCCCTCCCTCAAAAATTGTGCAACCTACTAGATGTCACCACACGGAGTTGGCTCGGAGGAAGCCGTGCATCGAAACTTCGGGTAGGATGGGCCCAATCTAGCCGTTTTGGCACTAGAGTGGTGGACGGAAGGGGAATGGCGGCAAGGATATAACTCGGAGCATCTCAGCTCTCAGGATGTTGCGCGCGATTTTCGAGCAAGGTTTCTGCTTGTGGACGGGAGAGACCCACTGCTAATGATACAGGTTCGAGTGATGACGGCGATGGTGGATGGTGGCATGGGATGCCGCTCCGAGATAGACCACGAAGATTTGTGCAGTGGTGCAACCCTTGGGGTGTTCGAACTTGAATGGTCGGATAGGGCTGCATTCTACGGAGAAGAATCCAGGCTCCAGGCCATGGCACCGGGTGTTTTAGTCGAAGGTAGCGCCACGGCTCAGACCACATGAAAGTGGCGAGCCACGCGGTCGCGTGTTTTGCACGCGTCTGTGGCTAGTGCGCGGGCGAGCTTGGACAACGGGTAGAAACGAGGGGGCCGGCGGCGTATCCACTCGACCGTAGGGTTTCGTTTTGCCGTTGTAAAGTCAATGGTGGTGAGTTTCGGGCACTTATTGAACAGGGAACAGAAACTGTCTCAAGGCTAGAAGGAGACGCCTGCGATGACCTCAAGTTGCTCGCAATTTTCGGTAAAGCCCCAAACATTGGTCGTCGCGCGATGTGCGTGTGCTCGAGACTTCGTTGGGCGATGTCTCCATGTGACTCGCGGCGTCTTATCTACATGGCACATGCTATGTCGTTGCCACGTTGCGTGGTAGGTGTTGCGATCTACGATACTGTATACTACAGTACACACAAGTCCACCTGGGCAAGTTGTCCTGAAATGGGACTTTATGGAGACGAGGGACCGGGAGATATCGCTCTTGTCCGTCGCCATGCAGAATGCCGTAGATGTCTTTCGAGACATCAAGAAGTAGCATTGCCGGTCTGAAGTTTGTGTTCTCGTTGCGGATGTACGACTGCGGCGCATACAGACTAGATGGCTCCGTGTCCTCCGTCTTCTGTTCGCCGCGCGGTTTGATCCCATCGAGCTTGTCCAATGGCAAGACTCCTTGTAGCGTGTTGAAGAGTTGCGACCGCCTGCGCGCAGAACTTTGCCTATTCAGACAAACTTAGCATAGGTCGTAAAGTAAGAGAGAAAGACTTGCCTTGAACACCCACTCTACATAGTATCGCTGTACCCCGACTGCGTTTTCGTAGGTAGACAGGCGGCGGTGCTGTCGTTGCTGTCGGTGTCAGCATCGCCTGCGCGACGCAACTTTGCAGGCGTTGCCTTTCCCTCTGCAGGCTTTGATCGCGTGAGAGCGGGTTCTCCATCGTCGGTCTCCTAGACCACTCGACGCGCTTGCCCGTCTTCGCTGTCTTTTTTAGGTGCCGATTTCCTTCGAGGAGCTCTTGACGGCCGTGTGCTTGGCGTGGCATTTCTATTGCAGACGATCAGCTTTAGACGCTTCTTGGTATCTTTGTTCAATCTAAAGCCTTCTGTTGGCGGGCTCTCACGGGAAGGTGGACATCGGCGATACACTATTAGGTCAAGATAATAAACTTGTATAGTAGCCTGAGTTACTTTAGGATTAACCATTCTACATCTAACTGGCAAAGGCCTTAGCTTGCATCCGGTCTTTATATTCCCATAAGAGACCCCGCCCAGAGCGACGAAAGATGACTGCAGGAAATGCTCATCTATCAGAAGAGCAAGATTCTTTAGCCGGGCCTGAGGTGATCTTAGGTGCGCTTCAATAGCCAAAAGTAGTCTAAGTTAATAATGCTTAAAACACAATATTAATATTGAAGACTGAGCAAAAGAGGAAAACCGGATGCCCTTAGTCGACATAACAATGGTAACGAATAATGGTCAAGTTATCTGGCACCCAAAGCGCTTTTCGGAGTGTTGTGGTAAATTAAAGTTTTGGTTGGCAACATCAGGCCTGGATCAGAATTTATAGATAAATGTTTGTTAACGGGCACTTGGCTGCGGGTGCTTGCCCAGGGTGGAGAACGAAGGAGTGTCTCGAAGATACAAAGTCGTGATGATGACAAGCCGGCGGTACCGAGCCTGACGATGGCCAACCTACATTACAGGTATCAGTATCGAGGCCTCCAGCGATTGGCCACTGAGTCTAAACGCGACCCAGTGATTTCTAACCACTGATAGGCGCGTTGTGTCTATATTGCGAGTTTATTCGATCAACTGGACGTTGGAAGGTGCTGTGAATGATTACTATGTCGGACTGTTCGGTGTGACTCGCAAGCCCCCCACGTCAGGCGAATGTGAGGGCAAACCCGTGAAATAGCAGGGCAGGGCAGGGCAGGGCACAGCAACGATTGGAGTCTTCGTCATGTACCACAACGCGCAGTATAACGTTTGCAGCTTTGGATGAGCGGTGTAGCCTTTTGGCGCACAACGCAGTAAGAGCTGACCATGGCCTTAAGGAGACGGTTTGACCAACGCTTACTGCTTCGTGAATCCGTCAGCAGGATGTATGAGGCTGTTTCGTTAAGAACGCGGGAATAAAACAAGCGCGAAGGCGAACCAGTCAAAGACATCAAGGTGTTCGTGAGGAGGTGGACCTAGTGTGGACGTGGCCTGGATGCCCGATCTCGGTATCGCATTGTGGATCTCCTCGATCTTCCCAATGGATGCCGCTGCAGAATGCCATGGAATTCTTCCGTGCATTACCTTCCTCCCGCACGAGCTTCGTTGTGGTCACCCCGCTGTTTTACTGATACCCACCCAGGTTACATTCACCGATTAGTCCGTGGGCCCACTTGGATAACCTCGGGCTAAGTAACGATTGGGCAAGGGTCAGTGGTGCGTGAGCGTTTGGTGTCAGTGCTTCGTCCAACAGAACTCAGCTGTTCGCGAGAAACTGCACGTCGTGCAATGAGTTGCCCCCGCTCAGATTCTGCATATGGACGGCACGATCTCAAGTCCCGACACTGGTTCCAATGCTTGCATCAGGCTGCACAGCACGACATGCGGGCCAAGTGGACTGTGTTTTACAGCACCACGGGCTGCAAGCAGGGTGCTCAACCGAGCATTTCCACGTTCCCACGGGTGCTTGCATCGGCGATGCGTCTACCTTTTGCGGCAAGGCTGCTTGAGTCTAGCTGCAGCAGCGAACGTCGAGACCCTGTGTACCGCAGAAGGTCGGCACTGCATACTATGCTCCGGGGTGTCTGAGACGAGTGTTTTGGCAGCATCATTGTCCGGAGGTGGCCAGCAGGGTACAAAGGGTAGTGCGGATGATGGTGGAGTGGAGTAGCCGTCATTAGCGGGCCGGAGTTCTTCAACTAGGACTCCGAGCGTGTGGTGTGCGTCGTGCTGAGGCTGGCTGTCTGGGGCGCACGCCATTGGTGAGTCGGGCCTGCAGATGGAAATTCCCTCATTAAAGGAACAGTCCAATGGAAGAAATTGCGGCGGCACAGCAGCGGCACAATGCGATGGTGGGGCATGCAGCTGCCAGGCATGTGGGTGCATGGGGGAGGTTGTTGGGGAGAGACGGAGCAAAACGAAACGCAGGACCTGCTGAACTGCAAGACGGCCCGCGGTCGTCAGAGGATGGCCCGGCCGCTGCGGGACTGCTGGACAGCGAGAGGCGTGCCGATGGAAGGGCGACTGGGACTTTGTCGCTCTCGTGAGGCGACATCTGCTCGTAGGCTCGTAGGGCAGAGAGGCCAGCCCTAGGGGGGAACGCGGGATGAGCGGCGCGCACGGGGCTCGAACCGCCCATCGGCTCATCGGTGGGGTTGGGGTCGGAGAGGAGAGGCTCATCGTCGACGACGCCCACAGGTCGACCAGGCAGCGTCAGCTTGACCCAAGGCGCCGAAGCCGAAGCCCCCCCTCTCTCCCTGCCGACCGCATCCTGGGCCTCGCAGACTTTCGCATTGGCTAGCGGCCGCAGCATCCGCAGGCACACTGGAGAGGCAGGCAAAAAGGCAGACTTGCTGCAGCGCTTGCACATTTGTCCCGCTCAGCTGGAGCTGGAGCTCCCTTGTTGCACGCCGCGCTGTTGCTCAACGAAGAAATGGGTAGGTGCCCCGGCATCTGACGAGCTTCTCCTCTCCTTCCCTCCACCACTCCACTCTCGCCCATCTCCTCGACTTGCGCTGACGAACCCCCCAAGACGCCGACACTGACTCCTACCGGCCCTCCGAGGTATGCTGCCGCCCTCTCTCCCTCTCTGCCCCTCTCCTTCCCAATTGCATTGCGTCGTGGCCCTCGGCTCTGTTTCCCACAGAGCGTGTCTGCCGTTGCGACGATGCCTGAGCCGTCGTGCTCGTGGTCGTCGCAGGCAGCAGCATCCTGCCCCCACACGTGACGCCAAGCCGCCCGGGCGCGCTTGCCCTGACGACTAGCTCCGCCGTCCACCTCAACGCCTCGTCGACCGCTCCGCACACTGCGGCCCTTATCTATCCCCATCTCCCGTCACGTCTGTCGCCACCATGTCGTACGAAACTGACACATACGACCAGCGCGATTCCGCCCGCGAGCGTTCGCCCCGACGTCGCTCGCGCTCACCTCGTCGCTCTCGACGCTCGTACTCACCGCGCAGCCGCTCTCGTAGCCGCGAGGACTATCGTCGCAACGACCGTCGCTCGCGTTCCCCCGTCGGTGGTGGTGGCGCAGGAGGTTATCAATCGTTTGGATCCATTCGCGGAGGCCAGTCGCGGTCTGTAGACCCTGCCAGCAAAGAGACGATGATGCAGAGCATCCGAGACTCGTCCCAGCAGGACCGTCGCGTCTATGTGGGCAATCTCTCGTACGATGTCAAGTGGCATCACCTGAAAGACTTCATGAGACAGGGTATGGTCGCGTAGCATGTTTGGCGCTGCGCAATCGCTAACGCGCTCCAGCCGGTGAGGTCTTGTTCGCAGACGTACTTCTGCTGCCGAATGGAATGTCAAAGGTAATGGTCTGATGGTCGGTTTGTGCGCTGGATGGAGGTTGACTGGCTTTTGCTTGGGTGTAGGGCTGTGGCATCGTGGAATATGCAACTCGGGAGCAGGCGCAGAACGCCGTGGCGACGCTCAGCAACCAGAACTTGATGGGACGTCTCGTGTACGTTCGCGAGGACCGTGAGGCCGAACCTCGATTCAGCAATCCCAGCACCACTCGTGGAAACTTCCAAGGCGGCGGCGGCCCCGGCGGATTCGGCGGACCACCCCACGGAGGATTCCAAGGAAACTTTGGAGGACCACCACAAGGCGGCGGCGGTCGCCAGGTCTATGTCGCCAACGTGAGTATCCTCGTCCTGCTAACTCAGGATTGATTAGCTAACTCTTCCCCAGCTGCCGTACAACGTAGGCTGGCAAGATCTGAAGGATCTCTTCCGACAAGCTGCCGTCACTGGATCTGTCATCCGTGCCGACGTTCACCTCGCTCAAGATGGTCGCCCCAAGGGTTCCGGTATCGTCGCCTTCGACACCCCCGAAGACGCCCGGAATGCCATCACCCAGTTCAATGGCTATGAGTGGCAAGGCCGTAACCTCGAAGTGCGCGAAGACCGCTTTGCTGGCCCAGCTGGTGGCCGTGGTGGTTTCGGCGGCGGCTTTGGCGGCCGTGGAGGCTTCGGCGGAGGCTTCGGCGGCCGCGGCGGCTTTGGTGGCCGTGGTGGCTTTGGAGGTGGTTTTGGAGGCGGCCGCGGTGGGTTTGCTGGAGGTGCGGGTGCTTATGGTGGTGGTGGTGGCGGCGGTGCTGGTGCCCCCGGCTTCGCTACTGATGGTCCCTCGAACCCGCCCAACCCGTTCACCGACTACGCAACCTCGGGTGGAGAGCCCAGTAACCTGATCTACGTCCGCAACCTGCCTTGGTCCACTAGCAACGAAGATCTCGTCGAGTTGTTCACCACCATTGGCGCCGTCAAGCGTGCTGAGATCCAGTACGAGCCCAATGGACGTTCTCGCGGCACCGGCGTGGTCGAGTTCGAGAAGGCTACCGATGCAGAGACTGCTATCCGTAAGTTTTACGCTAGTAGTATTTAAACTTCAATTGCTTACATCTAACAGAGAAATTCACTGGCTACCAGTACGGCGGCAGGCCCCTCGGCCTGACCTACGTCCGCTACTCCAACCAGAGCAACGGCGATGCCATGGAGGGCACTGAGGCTACCGGAGGCCTAACTCAGGATCAAATCATGTAAAGGCGCTTCGAGTGGAGCTGCCTCCCTATTTATGCTCGAGGTCAGTCCACTAGTCTCGGCGTACATGACTCCATGTTTACAGCTTGCACAAAGCTATTCACAGGGTCGGGATTATTTATTCCTCGTACGCGGCATCTGTCTGAGAGATCGGACACTTCAGTGGTAATTTGGCGATGGGCTATGCATGGAGGAATGTTTTAGTGACGGACGGGGTCGGGAAAATTTCATACCACTTTCATATTGTACTTTAGATTGAGAAATCGTGGATTTCAGGAATGTATCCGGATGAACCGGTCGGCATGGTTCGTTGCACGCATTGTGGTGCTGGCGTGCTTAGTGTGAGGACAGCATCTGGACGCTTGGTCGCATGTATCATCAGTTCGCTGAGATGAAGACGAATTCAAGTTTGCCGTAACAGGCGCATCATCCATTCATATACAGCCCACTGTACCGCATTAACAACAAAGGCGCGTATACTACAGATGCCGAGCCCGCGAAAGAAGACCCCAGCACCCTCGGCTTGGTAAGCTTTTTGAGCTACTTGGAGCGTACTCAACCGCTTCCCATGCGCTTGGTGCTGCAGTAGTGTCTCCCTCTCGCCCTCTCTATATAGTGGTGCGTTGATCAACTGCGTCTGGACGCGGGTCTTGACCACGTCGAGCGGGAAGATGGAAGCCCAGGTAACCACACCTGCTAACCCGCCGCAGAGAAGCACTTTGATGGCCGTCTCTCTGTCCGTGTCTGTCGGCGAGCTGACTGCTTGCTTGCTCCATTCATAAGTCCAGAAGAACCACCCGTATCCATACGCGTCGCGTATGCTCGTTATGCCACCACCATAGTAGAGCCCACGTATTCCTTCTCGCTTCCACACGTCCCTGACTATCGTCCATGAGCTAGTAGCATGGTCGGTCGAGACCTGTGCTCGGCATTTTATCAGCTCTGTGGGCGCGCTGACCACGAACGATGCCAGGCCGCCGGCGGCACCAGCACACCAGACTTTTGCCAAGGAGGTAGGGAGCTCGGGGGAGTCGTTGAAGAATGTGAGAGTGCGGTTGTAGGTCATGAAGAGGATCGCATTGAGTGCGCCGTAGCCAAGGAGAGGCGCTGTGGTGCCTATGCTAACACATCGAAGATCAGCGCCTCCCTTCAAACGGAACACCCAACAAGAAGCTGCCTCTCACCCTTGACGAGTGTCCCCGCGCGGTCAAAGTGCTGTCTGAAGCTCTGTGGCGCAGCGCGCGCGGGACCTATGACAGCACCGGTAGGCTCGGTCTGAGGCGCTGCATTTCCCGCTTGGAGACGTGTCTTCACAAGATCCAGAGGGTTCCCAATAAGGATGCCTACAGCGCCTGAGGTGTAGCCTGCCCAGAAATCTGCAGACATGTTTGGTGCCGTGTAGAGTGCGGTGTTTGCCCGAGGACAACGGCGCAGCGTCCCTAGGCTCGCGCGGCGGGGCAAGCGACTATCCGAGGCCCAGGCACTGCATGCGTGCACACGTACCGGAGCGCTGCCTGAGGAATGAACATGTCATAGTCCAGGAGCCCAGACGCGGGTCTAAACGTAGTATTCGTTTGCGAAGGAATGCAAATCCTCACGGTGGCAGCACGTGTGTGATCCATCATGATACTAGATAGGCCTGGGTGGCGTGTGACTGTTGACGTGGTCGAACATTGACGCACAGACGGTGAGGCTCAGATTGATCCACGACAGCTGGCCCCGCTCGCCACCCGTACTCCGACAAACACCTCGACCTCGCTCTCCTGTCACACGCTTGTACCTTTCGCAACTTTCGCTTCCATGTTCTGAAGTTGTGCCTACTTTGGTTTCTTACCTGCGTCTTTCTGCTGCTGCCTTGGAAGACATCTTGCAGCCCCATTGCGACCCAACCACGGTTGATCATGCGGGAGAGATTGAAGCCATTGAAAGCCATTTCCAGTATGCCCGGCAACCGCTCCCGCTCACTACTCCTTCTGACCACGCGCAGCTCCTCTTCCGCTCTAGCCACCTACTACAAATCCCGAACAACCTCGCGTTACTCGCAGAATTAAGACTCATAGACCACGCTAGGACTGCCCGCCCGCTTCCGCTGCGACTGTAATGCCGTCACAGCCCATTGATGCGGGCTGGGGCTTCAACGCCGTCATCGATCTGTTAGAGTCGGATTATGATGCTGCGTCCCCCACGCTGTCGGCCGCGTCCCCTGTTCAAACACCTGTTGCCACGCCTGGACCGAAGTCCGATCCCACGCCCATCGCGCAACCACCTTTAGATATACACATTCCACGCCTCGGCGACTTCACAAAGCTATTCGATGAGTTGGGCATCTCGAGATCGGGGCCGCTGGCACCCGGCAGTCCCGTGGACTCGGAGAGTCCGATCAGCTCCGACGATGCCGTTCTGAACGGACAAGCTGATGCTGCTCACATTGGCGACCCGGACAGCCCACTGGCTGGGCTGACAGCCAAGGAGCAAAAGAAAGAGCGCAAGAGGGCTGCGAAGAAAGACCGGAAGGAGGCGCGGAGGGCGCTTAAAGCGTCGCACGCCCCGGAAGAGCCCACACCTAGCACCCAGTCGAAAAATCAGCCTCGACCTCGATCCAACGTTGGTGCAAAGATCCGTCCAGCGACTCCCGCGCTGCTTGAGGCACGTCCACAAGCTTCCAAGCCGCAGCTCTCCACCAGGGCTTCAGATTTAACGCATACTCCTGCGGATCCTGTTTCTGTTATTATTCCATCTCCGCGCTTGAACTCACTGGTGCAGTCCTTTGCACCAGCTTCTACTTCATTTCCAAAACCCACGATTCCACAGGCCCCAGTGGATCGCCTCGCAAAAACTCCGGTTAAGCAAGCCTCGAGCCGACCTTCTCTACACGAATCCAAATCCGACTATGGCGTTCAACCACAAATCCCTTCTTCTATACACTTCAACCGCCGCCTTGTGCCTCGCACGGTACAGTCCGCGGGTGCTTCTAAATTGCCTACTGTGAGCTCAGGACAAGCTCCGAGCACACCTACCCCAGTTCCTGTTGCGGCTCCTCGTTTTGGTACTGCCGCAGGACAACAGGCTGGTGTTGGATCAGACTTAGAATCAGCTGCAAGAGTTGCAAGCCAGACCCCTTACCAACTTTTGTCTCCGAACCGTTTTTCAACTCCTGTCCAGATCCTGATTACGCCTGGGGGTGGCTCCACAGGCTTGACCATCAGGCCACGCACAGATCGACACTTCCATTATCTCAATCAACTTCTGGTCAATTTTCCAGAGGATCATCACCATCTCTTGTCTCCTATGCGTTTGACTACCGAGGAGACGACGGCGCAAGGTATACACTGCTTTGTCGACGCATCGAACATCATGATCGGATTCAAAAACAAGCTCCGAGAGCGCGGACAGCACCAGCAGCTCGATTTGTCCTTCGACACTCTCGCGCTCCTAATGGAACGCCGCCGCCCTGTCGCCAAGCGCATCTACGCCAGCTCCCAGCGCGAGGCCAACCCCCTCCCGCACGTGATGAAGCTCGCCGAGACGTCCAAAGCCGTGGGCTACGAGAACCTGATCCAAGAGCAGGTCTTCATCCGCCGCGAAGAAAGCGACCGCAAGAAATTCTTCAAGGACGTCGAGCGCGTCGGCTGGACCAAAGCCACGCAGCTCCGCGCAGGCCTCGGCAGCGGCAGCGACTCAGAAACGGGTGCCGCTACCGCTGCCGCCGCCGCCGCCGCCCTCTCAGCTCCGAAATGGGTCGAGCAGGGCGTCGACGAGATTCTGCACTTGAAGATGTGCCAGAGCGTGCTCGACACCGAGGTCCCGACGACCATGGTGCTGGCGACGGGCGACGGCAATGCGGCGGAACACTCGGATGGGTTTCTGGCGAATGTGGAGCGCGCGCTGAAGAAGGGGTGGCGTGTTGAGCTTGTTAGCTGGAAACAGCAGATGAGCGCCGGGTATAGGAATCGGAAGTTCAAGGTGAAGTGGGGGGAGAGGTTTAGGATTGTGGAGCTGGATGATTATCTGGAGAGTTTGATTGATACGTAGAAGGTGCTTGGTTTGTGGGTAAGCTGGGGGTACTGGATGCTTCGGTGTATTTGGCGGCGATGTAGGCTGGGAGCAATAAGTCTGGGAGGTGCTGAGGGAGGTGCTGAGGGAGAGTGCTCAGGGAGTGCTCGGGGAAAGTGTTCAGGGAAAGGGTCCGGGGGAAGTGACAAAGTGCCCTGGAATGTGTCATGAGGAAGAGCCCTGGGAAAGAGTCCCGAGGAAGAGCCCTAAAGCAAGAACCCCAGAAGATACCCTCTACTGTTGATTCACGGTGTTGATCCACAGCGTCCACAGTCTCCCATATACCGCAACATAGTATACCACCCAAATCCTACACATCTACACCTACATAGCTTCATCTTACCTTACTTGCATCCACACACAACCAACCCATCCTAAACAACCCGTTTTCAACCCCCAGCCTCTCGCCCCACCCACAACCACATTCCCTCTCTTCCACACAAAAGTGTCAAATATCAGCGAGTGATGAGAATCATCTTATATTGTATGGTATGTATGAAATTGTCTACTGCTATCCCGATACACGGCAGGGGTCTACTCTATGCGTCTGATTGCACATCGGATAATTATCTAATAAAAAGAGGACGTGTTTGCAGTAGGATGTAGGACCGACCCCGTGATACAACACTCTTCCCGTCTACGCTACCTCGTTCGTCGGTGCTGTGGCGACATCGTAGTAAGGACGTAGAGGCGGGACTGGGGGTTAGGCAGGGAGGGGTGGGTCGGTTACGTCGATGCGTTTTTTCTGGCTTGGCTTGGGACGGTGGGCGGATGTTGTTGTGTTTGGTGGGTTGGCGTTGATGCGGGTAGGGTTATAGTGGGGGTGAGAGGTGGATGGTGAGGGTGAATGGTGAGGGTGAATGGTGAGGGTGAATAGTGAGGGTGAATAGTGAGGATGAATGGTGAATAGTGAGAGGTGAATGGTGATTAGTGAATAATAAGTGGTAAGTAGCACTTGAGGGTAGCCAGTTTGCAGATTGTAGGCGTGGCTGTTGTGCATAGTATCAGCTGTTCACACATGGGACTAGCAGTTGAAACGTCGTTGTAGTCACCCGCACCGAAACGTAGCAGTCTTCGCATCATCCCCGTCCATTAAGCATTATTATAGCGATGATTATCTCCGGCGCCAGCCAGGCCTTCCTGACCGCGCCGACCCATAAGAATTCGTCCTATCATTCCCCCCAATCCCATCGTGATACAAGTCCTCCCTCCGGCCTCGGCGCGCAGCCGAGCCCCAAGCGAGCGTAGTAGTACAGCGGTACTCTAATAAGTAACCGGAAGCGACCGACGGGGTATCAATCAAAAACAATAGCGGTCCGCGCGCAGCGCGGAAAAAAGGCGGAGCGGCGGCGGACCACGAAGAAAGCAATGCAGGAGCCGCGGGTCTAGCGCCGATGGCTCTTTTTCTATGCAATGCCCAGTGTGAAGAAGTCGCGTGATGAATCAATGCGATCGCGCTGGTCGAAATGCTCAAAAACTCCTTTTCCTATGCATAAGTCGTGACCGGCCGTCATCAGAAATAGGTGATGATGTTGCAGTCTAGGGATGATGGTGATGATGTGGGTGGTAGGGTGGACTACCTCACGGGCTCGGTGTCGGATCCGACGGTGTCGCCGTCCCAGAGGCTTTGTGCGTCGTCGATGGGGGATCTCGACCCAGCAGAGGGGCTGCGGCCGCCGGTTGAGTACGAGGACGAGGAGCCGCTCGCCCAGTCGTCCGAGTCGGAAAGTGGGTGGAATTCCTCGTAGATGTCGAGCATGGTGTGGGTGGTATCTTGTGGGTCGCCAAACTCGACGTATTCATAGTCCCAGCGGAACTCCTTGTCGGGCTGGACGCGGGGCAGGAATTTGGCACGGGCCCAGAAGTAGGCAATACCGGCAACTGAGGTAATTAGCATTTGTTTTCGGGAATTGTTCGGGTTCAACTTACACAGACTACCAGCCACCAGGTCTACAGCGTAGTGGTGAGAGAAGTACATGGTCGACCACCACAGCCACATTGTGTAGAAAACGTAGACGGGGAAAAGCTTAGGGAAGACGTGTCCCATGAACAGCGTTTCCAAGGTCGCCCAGCCAGAGTGGAGCGATGGGAAGGCGCCGAACACCATGGGAGAGGCGTGGAACCCGGAGGTGTAGAGATCAACGCCGAAGAGCGTATCAATCGCCTTGAGTCCGGCAGCGTCACCGGGAACCGAGTAATTGGCGGGAGCCAGACCGTAGGTGTTCTCGTACCACGGAGGCGAGCAGGGGAAGATGATCTGAATTATGACAGCGACCATGTTCATGTAGCCAAAGGCGCGAGCCCAGGTGGGAGCGGTGCCGGGCGGACCCCAGATGAACATGCATCCGCTGACAATGATGGGCGACACGTAGTGGATGACGCCGTACGGGATCCAGGCCAGGATGTCCAGGACAGTGTGCTTGTGGGCGGAGAGGATGTTGCTCAGGTTGGCGCCGTAGAGGATGTTTTCGAGGGCTGGGAGCACACGCACCCAGATGGCGGGGCGGTAGTCTGCGGGGATATACTTGCAGCTAGAGAATAGAAGTAGCCATGTGAGGGCGGGGAGAAATGGCAGAAGAAACTGGCGAGAAATGGGGAGGACTAGGCCGCCCATGAGCAGCGCTGCGGCGAAGGTCTTTGCAAAGGGCCCCGGGGCCTCGCTCACGGAGAGGGAGAATATGGCGACGATGGCGAGGATGAGGTACTGGCCGTCGTATATGGACCACGGGTGGGTGCGCAGCGAGCGCAGGGTGTCGGCGGGGGAGAAGGAGGTCTCGAGGGAGGCGATGGACGACGTGGGCGACTGGCGGCTGCGTATGCGCGACCTGGTGGCTCTCCATTTCCTGCGCAGGCGGTGGGGCACGAAGCTGGGCAGGGCCGACAGGACGGGGACCTTTGCGTGCGACAGCTTCTGGGCGCCGTCGTCGAGGAAGGCGAGGTAGCTCTTGTTCGTCATCGTGGGCGGCCGGGGTGCTCTCGGGGGTGTTGTCGGGGGTGAGTGTGCAGCGCAGCGGGAGGCGACGACAGCAGAAGGCACACGCGACGGCACAGGGCAGCTGTCGTCGTGGTCGGCGGCGGCGGGTGCGAGAGTGGGGAGGGGAGAGCTTGCGTGCACGCCTGGAGGAGGGTCGGGCAGTAGAAGAGAGGACGACGCGCCGGGCGGAAGGCGGCGGAATATCAATGCTCGCGAGGCTTGCTGAGGGCGACATGGGTCTTGGTCTTGTTAAATTAGACTTTTGCACAGGCCGGGCAACAGAGGGACGAGACAAGGCCACTACCGCCGCGGCTAGTCCCAGCGTGCCAGACAGCAGCACCGTGGCCGTCGCGAACAACGGCGCAGCCAGCAGGTGATGCGGTGATGCGGTGATGCGGGTGCATGCGCGGTGATGCCCGTGGATGCGAGGGGAACAGGAGGCGTATCAGTCAAGTCAAATTCGCCATGCCTCAGCAGCACGCCTGCCCGTCACACAGCAGCCCGTCTCCTAACCAACCCCTCTGGCATCTGCCATGACCACCTCACCACCCAGACTTGGATTCCATTTCGCTTTTGCTGCAGCATCAACACGTCGAGCATGGCTGCGCTGCAAATGACATCAGTACGCAGCAGGTAGACCCAGATCACGCAGCGCCACATGCCGCCGCACGCCAGCGCAACCACCAGCGAATCGAGGAGCCAGCTGTACGCCTCACCGCAGCACGACAAGACCAAGACACCCGCGTACGTCTCGTTGTCTCACATGCTGTGTGCTTCGTGTGCTTCCCCAGCCTCAGCCACGCGAAACGCGCCTCCTTGCGACGTCAGCCAGACACGTCCTCTTGTCCGTCTCAGAACAAACATGTTCAAACATCCACCGCTGCTGCTATCACCAAATGGCCCTGTGTGCTGACTGGGCTGACGGGCTGACTGTCTGACTGACCGACCGACGTACGCGCTCGGCTCCGGCACTCTCACCCTCCGACCGACCGCTGCCTTCTGGATCGACGTCGCGGGCAGGCCTCTAAGTAATCGCGGGCAGGCCTGTAACCGAATTAGGCCAAGTTTCATGCAGGCTAAGGAGCTATATAGAGAAACTGTATAATAGTATAAATTACTATAGGTATATAGTATTTCTTAATAGTAGAGCTACTATATTATTATTAGGGACTTAATAGGGTAAAACTTAATAAGGTAAAAATTAACTTAATAGGGTAAAATATAGCTATATAAGAAAGCTCTACAATATATATAGCTAAAATAATACTAATACTAAAGATCTATATATTAATTAATATATATTACCTATAGCTTAGTTATTAAAAAAAACCTTTACCCTATAGTAATTTACCCTATAGAGTAGTATTCTAAAATAGCTCCTTAGCCTGTATAAAACTTAGCCTAATTTAGTTGTAGGCCTGCCCGCGATTACTTAGAGGCCTGCCCGCGACGTGGATCCCTGCCTTCTACGTTAGCTACCATTTTTTCGCTTTGACGAGCAAATTTGCAATTTCCCTTGACAAACCCGTAAGCTTTTTGCGCGCCGGACCGTTGCTCGGACGAAACCTGTGCCACCGCCATTGGTCGCACCTGCTCCTCTTCAAAACTCTTCCAAGCCAATTTTCCTTCATCGCCATCGAACACGCTGCCGTATGCCGTATGCCGAAACCGTAGACCGTATCCTACCCGTCCCCGCTCGCCTAACCTCTCTTACTCGGCCGGCTCGACTATCCTCATCTCCTTTTCTTGCCGTTTAGTCTAGGCATGCACTGTGACACGGCATTCTCTCGTGACTTGGACGGCGAACGCGTTCCAGACGCTGCCCTCACCTCCGTCTCTGTTTTTTAGCCTTCGAGTTCAAGCGCGCTTCCCACCCACGCCTGTCGCGGGAGCGTTGCCCAGCCCTGCAGCCACCCCGGAAGCGGCTCCTCCATCGCCGAGACGGTCGGCGTCGCTGTTCGGGTTGCGAAGGTAGCATGGCCCCGTGTTGGTGGAGGGTATAGTGTCTGGTCTTGTCCACAACGAACACACTTGAGACCCTGTCAACCCTTGCTTGATCACGCCGAATGCACTCACGATTAAGCAGTGTGTGCAATTCTTTTTTTTTTTTTTTTTAGGAGACATGTACCTGGCGTATATCAACTCTGCTATTGGACCCTGCACACTCGGCGCCGAATCGCTGGGTAAAGTAATCCACCACAGCCAAGTAACAATAGCACACCCAGTATTACTTCACGTCCCGTCTCTTCAATTTCCCTCCCCCTTCTTCGCCTCCCCCAGCGCAGCCTTCATATCCGTCGGATCCGTCCACACCTGCACAAACCCCAGCCTCCCCTCCGCGTCCCCAACCACAAACCTCGCATTAAACTCCATCTCTACTCTCTGTCCACCCTTCACGTCAATCTTGAACACCCCATTCACCAGGACATCCGACGCCGGCGAATCAGCACAGAAAACCCCTCTCAGCTCGTGCGCTCTGCCCACGACAAGCGGATTGTTGTGCTCGCGACTGCCTGCGATTTCTACCCGCATCCACGAAGGCGTTAGCATGCCGTGTACCTTTGCATCCGTTGATCTTCCAGCGTCTTTTAGAGAAAAAAAAAAAAAAAAAAAAAAACTACGACAAACATATTCATAATATCTGCAGGGAAATAATGACAGCAAGATCGAGTCATCGAGTGTGTCAAGTTTGATACTTGGCGCGCTCGGGCAAGCCGCGGCAAAACACAGTAAAGGAACTCAGTGGAGTGCCAAAACACAAATATTTCAAACAGCTCATCATCGAGTGTGTAGCGTACAAAAATGATACACATTTCATAGTACGAAAACACCACATACCCGCGCGACCCCGAAACACGCAACTCGGATGCGTCGTAAACACGCCGTCTTCCGTGAACAATTCCTCGGCGAACAAGCGTCCGGACGTTTTCTCGGTCGAGTCGCTGATCTCGAAGAAGCGGAGGATGACGTGCTTGACTTGCTCGCTGACCACTATGGGCGCTGTGGGCCAGATGTCACGTGGGGCGGACATGCTGGTCGGTGATGTTTTTTTGATGTGCTGTATGGCTTGTGCAGGTGGTAGAGCATGGTCTACATATATGGGTACGACTGATTGCCGCCTGTAGTGTTTAGTATTCTGGGTGGGAAATTGCGACATTGGTGTCTGTCAGATGGGTGCCTGATGTAGCATCCGAGTGCTGCCTGGCTTGGACACGCGTCCGAGATACACTGGTGGGTTTACTTGGCATCTTTACCTTTGTTGATTGACTCCAGATAGAATACTAGTCACCACCAAGCAGTAGGGTGTGAGCAGACTTCCCATGTCCGATTTCTCGCCAACACTAGCAACTCTCCCACCCACAACTCTTGAACTCGCCTCCCGACTGAACGTGTCGAGGTAGCGACTTCCTTCTCAAGCCCCCCTTCAGCGATGGTGGTGACGCGGATAGGTAGAGCTCGACCGAGCAGCGCGAGACCATGGCATCCGCAGCCCCGACATGTCGTCGTCCAGGATACATTACACCAGCTCGGGATCCTCCTTCCTCGACAGCAAGCCAGCCCCCCGGTGCACGACGCTCACGTCCCGAACACCAGCGCGCACTCCAGCCCACCACCACCAACCACCAAGACGTGGACCCTCCTGCAGTCGACCACCCCGTCTTACTCCAGGGCAGCGAACCCCGGCATCCCACGTCGAGGAAGATTCTATCTGCAGTGACCTCCGTCCTGCCTACGAACCTCGCAGATCCCCTTACGATATGGTAGCCACGCCCGCCCCGTCCACCCCCACGATATCTCTTTCCCCCTGCCGGACTACCTACATATCTATTCCCCTCACCCGCTAGAATCCGTTCGAACCATCTAAATAAACACCATTTTCCCGTGCTCTAGTCTTTCTTTATTTGCCCCAAGCGAGGGGAGGGGAGAAAGGTAAGGTTGCTCGTAACAATGCGTAAGCGCCTCGGTCATGCGCACGCGAGCCTGGAGTTTGGCTGTCCCGTAGTAAATCATTTCATCGAGATATAGATACTGTAGTTCCAGGATCCTACAGTACACGCCATAAACGCAACCGCGGGTACACATAAATGTCAGATACGGTGTTGGCCGACTTCAACCCGGCAGATGAGGAAGAGTGAGGGTAGAATGCATACCATGGGTTCTAAACATCCACTTACTTACTACTCACACAGTTGGAACAACCCCCCAGGTTCGAACCTTATTCCCGCTCCCCACCAAATCCGTCTTGCGCGCTTCCTCGGTCCCCTCCCCTCCTCCCACGTACCATGTTCCCGCCCAGCCCGCCCACCACCGGCTCCCCACCCCACACCCCCCACGACCTCCGATCCGAGCCGCCCCCAGCCCGCGTCCCTGGCCCCCCGTCCCGGTACCGACGTCCGACGTCAGCTCTCGCCGCTGCCCGTCCCGTATAAATAAATGGCGATTGCGTGGTAGGTCGACCTCGTGATTACCCATCCCGCGCGCACGATACCACTCTCATCGCTCACCGCTTGCTGCAGCTAGTACCGAATTCCCACGTTGCGTGACGGTAGTCAGCGTGTATACAGCGGTCATAGAAGCGAGATGGCGGCGCCAGGGGGTAAGTTTTTCATACAGGAGAAGTTGGAGGTGAGGGCGGCGCATCATGAGAGTTATGCGCAGCTGTGGGAGACGAAGTGGAAGAAGCCGGTACGTTGGGATTGTAGGGGTTGAGCATGGCCCACGGGTGTGCTGACGAGAGGTGGATAGGCTGAGATGGGCGTGTATCCCTTCATGTTCGGCACTGCGGCTGACTTTGACCCCATCGTTGCCGAGATGACGGCGCGCGACATGAAAGAGCCGTACAACTGGGACGAGTACGCGAAGATATACTTCCCGCAGGCGGAGAAGTTGAAGGGTGTTGCGGAAGAGGCGGAGAGCAAGGGGGACACGGAGAAGGCGAGCGAGTATTACCTGCGGAGCAGCGCCGTGTATAGGATCTCGAGGTTTCCGGCGCCGAGGAGTGAGGTTCAGAGGGAGGCGTGGAAGCTGGGGAAGGAGTGCGCGTTGAAAGGGTTCAGGTAGGCCGCATCGCTGCCATGCTCGCGGGAGATGGGCTGACACGACGAATAGTCTGCGACCGCATCCCGTCAGCGAAGTCATGATTCCGCATACCCACAGATTACCCCACGAAGGCTCGCACATCCCCGTTTACCATCTACTCCCCTCCTCCGCAACCAAAGATACCCCCGCCCCTTGCATCATCATCTTCACCGGCCTCGACGGCTACCGCACCGAGCTCGCCGTGTGGATGGAAGGCTGGCGCCAGAACGGCGTCGCAACTATCGTCCTCGAGATCCCCGGCACGGGCGACTGTCCCGCCGATGCGTCGGATCGCACGTCGCCCGACCGGCTGTACACGTCGTTGTTTGACTGGGTCGGCCAGCAGGACGGCATCGACCAGAAGAAGGTGGGCATATGGGCCTTCAGCACGGGAGGCTACTACGCCATCCGCGCTGCGCACACACATGCCGACAAACTTGCGGGCGTGGCCGCGCTGGGAGGCGGCTGCCACCACATGTTCGACCGCGAGTGGCTGGACAACGTGAACCACCTCGAGTACCCGTTCGACCTGGCCAACACGTTGGCATACAAGTGGGGCTACGGTGACGACGTCGAACGCTTCAAGGCCGAAGCGGCGGACAAGTTCTCTCTGCTAAACGACGGGACGCTGGACCGGCAGAACTGCGCGCGCTTGCTGCTTGTCAACGGTACCGAAGATGAGATCTTCCCGATTGACGATTACTATCTCGCACTGCAGCATGGGGCGCCGAAAGAGGCGCGGTTCGTGCATGGGGTCAAGCACATGGGCGAGCCGATGAGCTTTTTCATCATCCTCAGCTGGTTTTACAAACTTTTTGGTATCGAGGCGGATCCGGTGAAGCAGCTGCAGACTTTGCCGTTTAAGCCAAAGTTTTGAGGCGGAGTTTCTTTGCTTGGTTGTGGTAAGGCATTTGCAGCGTGACTTTCGATCTAGCGTTTAGCAAGGCGAATATGCATTGCACATTATACCTTCTGTCTAATTGGACAGTTGTCGACGCGAAGTGTGAATCCTTCTTCGGCCATGAACTTGTGTTCCAGGCACAGCGTGTTGACTCCTTATCGTCAGCCTACTAGTGACACGCCCCCAAGTTGTCCGATTGCACAGGCATAAACCTGTCGTGACTGTGCCTGCTGCCTTCATTTGCCTCGCAAGCTGGCCCCTACCGTATCAGAAATCGTAGAATAGCTCGGGACTGCTCCGCCAGAAGCCTCCGTCCATTGTACGTATGAACGTAAATCGAACGGGACACGAAGCTAAAAGGAGTGGTCCTCGGCTTTCGACACTCCACCGCATTCGCACTCTCACGGAAAAGGCCTGATCTTGTTACCTGATCAATCCACATTATTTGCTAGCGATACCCGTTATGGCGTCGAGTACAGTTCAACCAAACCATGTTGGGATCCACCCTACGCCGTCCATGGATACGCTAAGATCAGACCCGTACAACATTGAGGTCTATGGAACTAGTGCCATGGAAAATCTCGCAGGCAACGAACGTTTCGCGCAGGTATCGTCACTTTACGGGCCGGGAAATCTCACCTGCTGGGCATTTCTGATCCAGTCTGTGCTGGTTAGCTGGACTATCAATCCGTCTAGCGCAAGGACACCGTGACCAATGACTTCTTTGCCGTGCTCACATTTCCCGTGGTGGCAGTCGGGCACTTCTTCCACCAAGTCATCCAGCAGACGGGGAGGAAAGGACATGACAAGACGCTGCACCTCCAAGACGCGCTCTCCAGTCTCAATCGGGACCACGTGCAGTTCGTCGCGGCCATCGAGGCGCCTCTCACAGTTTGCGAAGACTTCATGCTGTGGTCTCTACTCCTCTACTTGTTAGCCGCGCGGAAAGGGCATGTGAAGAGGATATCCCTGATAGTCGTCGTCGGCACGTTGTGCCTTGCGCCAGAGCTGCTTCTCTTGGTCAACTGGGTACCGTTCGACTCGAGCCTGCTCTTGCGACCATTTCTTTTCCACGTTCAGCCTTTCATCGTTCCTATAACGTGTTGGAATATCCTCACGGCGGCGACGTATCCTATGGAGATAGTTTTGGTTCTATTTAGAGCACCGAAGACGGCGGATTAGAGTGATGCAGAATCTGCAACGACTCTGACATGGCGCAGTCTCTATTCCGGTCACCTGAGCTGATGGATGGCGGTGTGCGCGGTGTTGGTCATGAACATTGGCGCAATTTGGATCAAATACGCGTGGATATATCCTGTGTCGTATGTCTATGGGGTGTTCAGTTCAGTCCAGTTCGTTCCGCGAAGCACGAGTCAACTCACCGACTTGGATCAGGTCATTGCTGGAGTAGGTGGGGCTGTGACATTTGTCTTCAGTTTGGTAGACGCTCTGAGGGAGCGAAGGAAGGCAATGACAAGAACGCAGGAGCGCGCGAGGGTTGAGTAAACTCTGGGTAGCTCGTAAATAGACTGACTGAATGGTTCTGAGTATCACAAAATCTCGTATCCACGTAAGCAACTCTGATAGATACACGTGGCTCTTACGCATCAGGTGCACATGAAGCAATCTAGTGATGGAAACGATTTGCGCGTATCCGACCTCTTTCTTCCCGATGTCGCCGCCTATGTCGTCCGAGAGTCAACCGAAAGTCTTGTTCAATTCAGGATGTTTAGTAGGTAGACCATTGTAACCATGGCAATCAATGTGTCTGTGGTTCCCACGAGGCGAGTAGCCATCGGACACGACTGACACGAGCATCGGGCTTATAGGCGAATAGTTGCTAGCGAAGGGACCCTTCTCACAGTGCATCCAGATCTGCATTGGCATCCAGTCGGTGTCCAGAGATTGCTGTCAGTGCTGAGGACGAGAGGGGTTCGACACTTCCTCGGCGATTCTGCGCGGCCAGTGCCAAAATCATGCTCAGGGGTTCCCAGGCGGTCAGGAGATGTGCGTCCACTAGTCATCTTTGGCTTAGCATACCCGTGTCGTTTCTGCAGTGACCGGATCTGCGGGCGCTGTTCGCGACCCCGCGGTCGTGTTTTCAGGGCGTGTTTGATTGCGCAAGTCGCGTCTGCCATGGGTCGTATGCTTAAAAAAAGATGAATATATCATTGCTCATTATAGCATCTCAAGAGCAACTGGGCGTGAGCTGGCTGTATTGTCAATAGTTCGGGGCTGAAACATGCAAGCGCGCAGCCTCGTTCGAAGAGGATGAGGCTGAAGCTGCACGACTTGGAGCATCCCCGGAATGAGTCGGTGCCCGACTGCGAGACCCCAACGGTGTCGGACTCAACATGGCAGTTTACACCTGTCACCGAGACAGTTTGATGTCATCTGCGTCGATGGACCCTTCAAGGCTGTACGGTGGGCACTGAACCGTGGTGCTGTCAGGCATGCGGCGCCGATCGCGATGCCCTACTGCGTTCATCCGTTGGGCGCGCCGTCTCTCGCGCCAGGCACCAGGCAACGCCGATTTGCTCACGAGAGGCCCATCAGTATCCGTATGCGGCTCACGAGAAGCTCATCGGTATCCATATACGGCTCACGGGAAGCTCATCAGTACCCATATGCGGCTCACAAGCAGCGAGCGGCGAGCCGGGAACAGGTTGTGCGGCATGTGAGCTCACTGTTGACGGTGGTAGCTGTTTGACACGGAGGCTGTGGGACATGGCGAGAAGGGAAGGGCCGTCCGGAGGGTGTTCCGCCAGGCAAGCGCGAGTGTAGGCAGGGCACGATGGTGAGTCGCGGGTATCTGACTGCGTCGCGATAGGGCCAGATCAGAGCCGGAGTGGGGATGAAGCAAGTCATGAGGGCGGCGCCAGACGACGGCAGAAGAGCTGCGGACCAGCAGAGCGGAAGGTCGATGCAGCGCTACTATAGGCGCCGGCGCTCTCTCACGGGACGACGGGACGACGCGGCAACACTCGAGGTACAGGTAGGTACCGACGGTACAAGGCGGATGCGGGCGCAGAAGGCCACGGGAGGCATCGCTACGGTACCTATGTCTTGCATTGAGTGTGCACACGCGCACGCACACACAATCGATAGACGATAGACGATAGCTAGACGGATAGCGAGGACAGGCGCAGAAGCAGGCAAATCATAATGCGGAGACGTATGGCGACGGCATTGTGGCGGGCCGTGCCCACAGGCTGCAAGCGCCCCTTTTCGCATGAGAGAGGCGAAATTGCCTCATTTGACCGTGGCCCCCCCGGTCCGTACGGCGGCGTGGAAGAGGGCAGAGGGCAGAGGGCAGAGGGAGCATGACGATGCATCCATGGGGGGTGGGCTCGGACGGCGGACGGGGCGCGAGGGTGATCAGGGCCGGGGCGGGATGCATGTAAACAAACAAAGCGCGTGTCTAGCACCGCGTTCCAGTGTGCCCGCGCGGCGTCCGACAGCACGGCGCGCAGCGTTTCTCGTCGCACCTGTGACGGCATCCACACTGCAAACGCCTACAAAGGCATGTTCGGGCCAGGGCCGATTCGATGCGGGCGGCCGGCAGCGTGTTTGGTGTTTGGGTCCTCAACGGCGGCTTGAGCTGCAGCCTGCAGGTGCAGCTCGGCTGAGGCGTGCACGGACTAAACAGCCCGAAAAAGAATCCACACCACGCGCTCGCGTCGTCTCTCCTCTCCCATCCCATCTCCCCGTGCGTGTCTAGCCTGCTGCATCGCAAACCGTCTGCTCATCTGTCGCCCCGAAACCCTTCCTCCCCTCACTGCACCGCCGCCTCTGCAACTGCCTGCGCTCCGCTGCGTCCTCACGGCAGGCGCGCCCCGCTGTTGTTGTTTACTTGCCCACGCGCATTCCGCACCACTCCACACGTCACGACTCGGCACGCCGCCCACGCATTCCAGCGCCAGCGAATCCACCACAGCCACGCCAGCGCTGCCCTCCTGAGACGTCGTCTTCTTAAGATCGCTGCGCACTTCGCCCTCGCCCTTCGCGCACGCCCAAGGCCTTGCATGGAGCGGGCGCAGTCGCACATCGCTCGCTGAGGTGCTTCTCTGGGTGAGACGTGAACTCGACAACGACGACGGCGCCCGAGGTTGCTGCATCCCACGCATTCATACCAACCTCCTCCACGAGCACGCCAAACACGTGCACTATCGTTATCGACCGAAGACTGGCCTCAGCTCGACCCGCACTTGCCCGCCGCCCCAGCCACCCACTTTGCCGGCGCAAGACGACAGCACTCAACAAACCACACTTCGCCTTCGCCTTCACCTCTCACCTCGAGGAGCCCATCGCCCCACCAACAGCACTGACCAGTATGGACTTCGCCTATTCCCCGCACCGCGACACGGGCGGCACCCTGCACCTGCCGTCTCCCACCCACCACGCCTACCCCGCCCACTTCTCGTCCTCGCTGCAACAGCTGCGGCGCTCCCTTTCGCGATCGCCCTCGAAGCCCTCGCGCTTCCACCTGCGCATGGGCAAGGCCGACGCGTCGGGCTCTCCCATCTCGCCGCTCGCCACGTCGCGCGCCTTCAGCCCCAAGGCGCTCAAGCAGACGAGCCCCATCGCCGCCTACACCGAGTCGCCCTTTGGATCGCAAGCCCCGCAGACGACCAAGAAGTCAAAATTCGCCGTGCGCCGCACGCTGGGCGACCGAATCCGCTCGTCGCCGCGCAACCGCAACACCACCACCCCGAAAAGCCCGCGCCGAGCTCTGGTGGAGTCCACCGATCGCGCAAACGGTTCGCCCTTTGTCTCGCGCTCCCTCTTCGGCGAAGAAAACATGCCGGTGCGCAAGAGCAGCATCGACTCCTGGGACCAAGAGGACAGCGCGCGCTTCGACATCGACGACCAGCCCATCAAGTTCGAGGTGTTTCGTTCGCAGCCCCAGAGCTCTACCACGCCAGCCCCAAGCCGCTTCGCTCCGCCTCAACCCAGTCCACTGAAGCGCCGTGATGGCGCGTCGGATTTCGAGTCGGCAAGCTGCGCAACCCCGAACCCCAAGAGGAGAAGCCTGCATGCCGGCTTGCCGACTGACTTGAATGTCTTTGAGCAAACACCGATGCCCAAACACAGCGCGGAAGAGTCTCACACCCCCCAGGAACCTGAGCCTTTCAGCCTGTTCTCGACACCGGCACCAAACGGGAACTCGGCGAGTTTGTTTCACACTCCCGCTCCAAACATGAACTCGGCGAGCTTGTTTAACACTCCCGCTCCAAACGGGAACTCGGCCAGCTTGTTTAACACTCCCGCTCCAAACATGAACTCGACAAGCTTGTTTGGCACCCCTGCTTCAAACATGAACTCTCCTGCGCGTAGGAACACTTCAATAAGACGAGCCGTGTCCCAACGTACTCCGGCAGGATCTCCACGGCCAAAACCCTCCATGGACGGCGAATTCATGAAACCTGGATTAGCTGCATCGAAAACACGTCCTCAGAGGGCTTCTTTGGACGGATTCAACTTCTCAAGCCCTGTGAGTGGAGAGTCGGTTTTTGGCCGCTCGACAACGCAGCCTTCCATGCGTGGTGGAGCTAGCAACCCATCACGGCATCCACTGGCAACGACCGTAACCGCTTCTGCTTCCTCGAGCGTTGCGGGCGATTCCCCGATCGCTATGCCAGTTCCCCCAACGCTGGGCCCACCGAATCCCTTCACCCAATCGCTGCCTCTAGGAGCTATGCGCCCACATGAATCCGACGATGGATCCTTTGACACACCACTGCCATATCGACCTGTCGAACTCAACATCTTTGCCCGATCGACCGGCGGACTTTTGTCGAAGAAGAGTCGGGACGTGGAGTCGCCCAAGGCTGACAAGTATCAACTCCCGGAAACACCATCAAAAAGGCACTCCTTCCCTCCTCCCTGCGGTGCGGAATCACCACTATCACAAAGTTTCCGCACAAGCTTCAGGGATAAAATCCAGCAGCAACAGCAACCTGTCTTCGGGACGCCCAGCAGTCACGCCTCGAAGCTGTCTTTCAGTTCCATGTTCGGAAACCCTGATACTGTCTCCCAGCGTAGAGGAAGCCACGTGAGCCTCGACGGACTCGATGATGATGCCTCAGTCTCACCAACTGCGAACCGGATGACCGACAGCCAGTCAAGTGTCGACGATATGCCACCGACACCAACAAAGAACGGAGACTCGTATGGACGCCGATCCGGTCGCTCTAGTCTCCGCCGATCAACTTTCAAAAGACCAGTGACCAGAGGAAGTATTGGAACAGACACCTTCACAGCACCAGAGGACTCCACAACCCCCCAGATCGAGTCTGCACCACTCTTCCGCCATAGCATAAGCGGTGATTCTCCACATACCCCCATTGGAAATGAGTCATCTACCGTACCAGACCCCAGCAAACTCAGCATCTCTGGCAATCGCCCCGGTGTTTTACATTTCGGAAGCAGTTTCGGAAGCGACTGTAGCAACTCGTTTCCTCCAATGACCCCCACGACACCGCGAGATCACTCTGCGCTGTTCTCGCGCAATCATGCAGCGATTCCCATCGGACTGCCGAAAAACGATGTGGATGAATCGCTGGCCGCACGTTTCGGGCACGTAGAGGTACTCGAGGGAGCCAAAGGTGAATTTTCGCAAATGTTCAAAGTCAGCCAGCCGTTGAAATACGGTGCCAATTCGCCCTTTTCAACTAGCACCCTTTGCGCGGTTGTGAAGAAGACGAAGAAGCCAATGCTAGGTCCACTAGACCGAAAGAAGAAGCTTCAGGAAGTGGAAGTGCTTATGGCCCTCCGTGGGAACGACCACATTGTCGCCTACAAAGATCATTGGGAGCATAGCCAACATCTCTACATCGAGACAGAGTATTGTGACAACGGCAATCTGAAGGACTTCTTGACCAAAGGCCGGCTTGACGATTTCAGGATCTGGAAGATATTACTGGATCTATCGTTGGTACGTTTGTCACATGTCTGATGAATACATTATCTAATTCTTTTTAGGGCCTGAAGTTCATCCACGACAGCAGCTTCATCCACCTCGACCTAAAGCCTGCCAACATACTGATTGACTTTGGTGGTTGGCTCAAGATCGCCGATTTCGGTCTCGCTACTCCTTGGCCCGCCCAGAAAGGCATCGACGGCGAAGGCGATCGAGCTTACCTCTCACCAGAAGCACTCCATGGTCGTTTCGACAAACCAGCCGATGTATACGCTCTTGGTCTTATCATGTCAGAGATCGCGGGCGATTGCGAGATGCCGCAATTCGGCGACTCGTGGCAGAAGCTTCGATCAGGAGAATTCTCAGTCCTCCCAAGCCTGAGCTGGAGCACCCAGAGTACCCTTAGCCGAGATGAGAATGGCGACCCGGTCGAGTCGGCTGCCCAAGCTTACGTCGACTCAACTGGTTACCTGACCCAGGAATTGCAGGACGAGGTGACGAAAGCTCCCAGGTTCATGACTGACCGCGAGGACCCCAATTCCATGGACATGGTCGCAAGAGCAATGATATTGTATGATGCCGCGGATCGTCCAACAGCCGAAGCTGTCTCGATGGCATATGGTTGCCAATGGGTGGCGCACAGACGATCTGCTGGTGCGACCATCTATGAGGGAAATTTTGGACCTTCCGAAGACACCTTGTGTGGCTACGAACCGATGATCACCGACAATGCCGACGCTATGGACATGAGCTAGCTCTGTCTTCGAACTGCCTACTCGTTGTCAACATGGCAGCGCCTGGCATTGGAGTGACATTGTACGCAGGCCCAACGAGACCAGTTGTTGCGATTTGCGGACCTACACAAGCCGCTGTAACACTTTGTGCGCAACAAGATGATTGCGATGTTCAACTAGTTATAACTCAGCATCACTCCCCTCGACTTCGACCTCGACGCTGGAACAACACCGTCGAGCCCTTATGATTCTGACACGGCCTTTTTTGTATGAAGAGACGGAGTTTGGTCTTTCTGTAGTGGTCTACCTGTTTTCTTTCCGGAGTTTCGATACGAATTGCATCAGCATTCAGTCCCACTATTACCCTCGCTGCTGAAAGACGCGGCGAGCTGGGGATTGGCGTTTTTCACTTTTTGGCCTTGTTTTCAGGTGGTCGGTCGTGGCGATGAAACGTTTACGACGGTTACGATATCTTGATTCCGGTACAAGTGCGCTGGTTCAGGTGAAGGGAGGAAGTGGCGGGCGGATTGGAAAGTCTTGAGCTTGGAGGGCCGGTATATGGAGGATCTGAGGGCCGTAGTTGTAGATGTGAGAGCATTATGACGATATGATGATCATGTGCAGATGTGTGCGTCTTTCTTTGCAGTGCTTGATATTTGTCCATGTGTTGTGCGTCACGGTCGAAGAAATTTGCAGGCCTTACGTAAGTTAGCCCCTGAATCGGGCAGAATGGCAAACCTCGGGTGTCTCGTTAAGCCCTACGAAGTACGCACTGCTAGAACTAGAACACCAAAATAGAGGATAAGGAACCTCGTGGAAGGGGTTCGGTGTCGACTACACCTCTTCCACACAGACCTCGATGGGGAGGCGGAGAAGTGAATGGCATGCGCACCCACCCACGGTAGCACAGCGTTCATCATCATCACCCCGCGCTGCGCTTCACCAGAGGGGTGTGGTGGTGGTGGGCATCCTCACAGCGAGCAGTAGCTGCACAGATCTGCAGATATAAATACCAGCCTTTCTCCACCGTCTTCCTTCCTCCCCTCGCGCGCTGTGAGGTTTTAAAAAGGTATCTCACCCCCGCGCGTGCGGACTAAAAAACCCCCATCCGATGGACTTATACCTGCGTCTTCGTCTCTGCGCCAAAAGAAACGTCGACATGTTGCGTCCCATGGCGTGGGCTCTTGCGGATCCAACTTCATCTGGGGACCTGGGGACGGGCTGTTATGGTGGTGATGTGCAGCATCGGCAGATGGTGAGGGGGGGTACGCCAGCGACATAAAAAGCGCGAGGTTTTTGGTGGTGGGGGGTCTTTACACTTGGTTCGCTGCGGTGTGTGGGGCGACTAAAACGCGTACTGTGGGATGACATGTGCGGACGGAAATATTAGAGGGTGATGGTGCTGTGGTCTTCGTGCTTGGTACGGTGGATCTTCGCAAACGACTCTGTGGCGAGGAGCTGGACGGATGCAAAAGAAGCATGAATTCCAGGTCATGTGGGGGGTTGGCTGCAGGATGGCTATCGATGAACAAATTGGTTTGCAAGTCAACTGATGTGGATACCGAAAGGTTGTGAGGGAGCCTGCTATGGGTTTTTCTGGCGTGGCTGTCTGAAAACACTTGACCTATGGCGCCATGGCTGGCTTTCGTTGTCCAAAACTCCCGTTGGAGAAAGATATGCCGAGTTGGCGCGGGGACGTGTATAAATACTGCCGTTCTCGACGTTTGGAAGTGTTCTTCACCAGACTTCGCAGATGTCGGGCGACTAAAATGTTCCTTGGAGAGGTTTGATGTGGACTCAAAAGCCGATTTGAATCCGGTCCATGGGACGTTTCTTCCCTTGCTGAACAGCTCGTCTTTGTGTACGGCTCGAAAACCTAGAAGACCATTTCGCCATGGAGAACTTGTTTCGCTGCACCAAAGTGGATATCAGAAGGCTGGAGGTGGTCTGATCATGTGGCTTTCTGTCTGTTCGTCGAAATACAACAGGCAGCTCTCCATGAGTGGTCTCCAGTCTTCCAAAACCTAAACATGGCGGGTAAATGTCTTGTTCGGCGCCGGAACAGTGGTATAAAGATCGGTCTTCTCGCTGGGAGAAAGCTTTCTACACGATACCTCCTCATTGCTTTGTGCGACTAAAACTTAACGACGCTTTAATTCATGTGCGGACCTAAAGCCTGGAATACTAGGACCATAAATATTCCTCCCTGCTCCTGTTGGACCTCTGAAATGAGAGAAAAAAGGACCCCATGGACGACGCTCTGTCTGCTGGAAAGGTTCCTTGCTCCAGGATTACGGGGGTTTGAAAGTGTCAGCTGAAAACAACCATGTGCGGACCAAAAACACCTCCTCTCGGATGAATGGGACCTGTCTTCTGCCCCGGCCGAGGCTGCTCTTCTATCAGGATGCCCCAAAACCAGAACACCGAGGGTTCATGTAACGCTTTTCTGTCTGTAGAGGTATGAAGCCCACTTGAGGTCTCACTACTGTTCCTTATGACTAGAAAGGACTCCAGGAGATACCATGTGCCGACCAAAAACCGATATCCGCCCCGCCATGGGATGTCGGGGTAGCTGTGGACTAGAGGCTTCTCCAAATTGAAAAGAATGGTCAGTACGGAGGTGTCTGCTTAGAATATATATTCTGACATTGTCACTGGCTGGGATACTTCCTCTCCTGAACACGTCACTACTGTAGTGACTAAAACCTCTTTCCAAAAATGTATGTGCAGGACTAAAGACATGAGATATCGAATCGATGGGACGCGGCTCCTGTCCTGGAGGAGGATCTTGTTCTGTGACGTTCTAAAAACTCAGGAACATGATATACATATGTATTCTACCCTCCTGGTGCTCGAGTTGCTTCCACACGCGACTTTGTCACCGCTATACGTGACTAAAAAGAGAAGCAGCTAATGCGATGTGACGACCTAAAATAGCAAGTCCTCGCAAGTTATGGGGGTTTCTTTCCGCTCTCGCGGAGATTGATCGCTGTTCGAATGTACTGAAGTGGGGAAACATTCAACGCATGGAAGTTTTTGGTTGTCTGAGATATATATATCCTCACCTTGGCTGTTCGAGCATCTCTTGCGCTTCACTATATCACTGATGCGGGGACTAAAATCATATACTATGGAGTTTACGTGGGGACCAAAAATGTCCATCACATCTACTCATGAGGCGTAGTCCCTATTCTAGAGACGCATCATCTTCTGTAACGTTTCAAAGGGCCACCGCTATAAGCACATGGGAGTGCCTGCCATCTGGTATCGACACCAACATACACGCTCTCACTGCTTGAGTGACTGCTACACGCGCCCTATTCACTACTGTGGGCAACTAAAAATTTCGAAGTAGTCTCGTTTATGTGCGGACTAAGGAAGTAGCATCTTCTACCTTGAGAGAAGAATTCTGTTTTGGCTACGCTACTGCCCAAAGCTCGTCCAGTCGCCGGGTTTCGAACTTTACTCCATATTCATGCATGAAGTCTCCTCCTGGACGTTGTATATAAAACTATATCTTCATCGGTAAAGGGCCTCCCGTACTACAATTTATCAGTCAATCGACCCAAAAGCAAAGAAGTGCGCTTTATGGGCGGACTAAAAGAGAATGGATCACAGACGATGGGACTTGGTTTCCGCTCTGGTTGAGCTTATACGGCCTGATAACTCTTTGCTCACGAGGTATCCAAAAGCGACATGGCCAGTTTTCATGTTGGCGGTTGTGTTGCGGTTCCGATGCAAATACTCAAGTCTCTCCGGGGCTCAATAGCACATCATACGTTATCATGTCACTCCATCAGGTACTGTCAGAACAACTGACGAAAGAACCGATGTGAGCAGTGAGAGCTACTAATGTACACTTTCATGAGACTTGGGTCTTCTTCTGACAAGCACTGTCCCTCGAATCATCGACATATCTAAGGCACTGAAACTTCTTTGAAGCAGCGCTGTCGCGTTTGGCAAGATAAATACGCCTCATTCCACTGCGGGAGACTTCCAAACCAGTGCATATCGCTGGTCTGAGCGACTAAAACCCATCGGACCTTTGCCTATGTGCGGACCACCAGAGTCGACGAAACGTTACCGGGACGTTCTATGTGAAAATCGAAGAAGACCAAGTGCATTCGCATGAGCTGCGCACCTCTTCTGTTGAGATTTTTCCATGAACAGGCATCAGCTTCCGACAGAGTTCCCCTTGACTTTAACGTCGGAAGGTCTTCTCATATCTTTCCAAAACCAAACATCGTGATTGTATCTCCGGGCGTCTGGGCGGACACACATACAAAAGCATCTCACAGGCGTCCTTGGCTTCTTTTTTACGTCTTTGTGTCCAAACAGTGCGGACGACGAAAGCGTATGCCGCGCTTATACATGTGTGGACTTGGAAGTATCGAAGTACGTTCAAATGAGTGGCTTGGGCGACTGAACTCTGCATTGTGCGGATTAAAAGAACCGGTGACAAGCAGTATGTGCGGAATAGGAGGTCGTTTTCCATGCTATAGGCCTCGGTCTTGCTTTGTTTGTTCTCGGCTGCTGGGTAAATTTTGGCTTTTAACGAACTCAGCTTTGGTCAAACCGATGAGAAGTTTCGGGGCCTAACATACTTCGAAAGGATGTACCGACAGCACCATAGGAGGGACCTGCGATGACATGCCTAAGAATTATATCCTCACTGCTTGAGCGTACACCGCCGTGTGCCGGACTAAAATTATGCGTCCACTGACTCATGGTTATTCGCTTTGCTGCAAGCTCGCTAAACAAGACCCCCCCACGGGTGCGTCAAGAGGCATCCAACCAACATTTCATAGGATTTCACATACTCCTATGCTCTCAAATCCAGAAGCGTTCGGTCCATGCCATGTTATGCTCTGACAAAGCGTATAAAACCCCATATTTCTGTTGTTTGAGCTTTCTCTTCACATCATTCTCGGAACCACGAACGACAACTCAAAATGGGTTCCTCACTCGCAGATGTGCGTGCCAACACCATGCACGAAAACTCCATGGGACGTGGCTTCTGCTCTGGGTGAGTGGGGTCAGTGGATAGAGCCTCTTGAATGGACCACTCAAAGTCCAAAGTCTGCATATAATGGGTCATATACCTCATGTGACAGGTATAAATATCTGCTCTGTCGCACCTGGGATTCCCCTCTTCACAATCCTTCCATTGAACTTGGAGACGACCAAAAACCAACCGACTATCAATATATGGGACTGCTAAAAGAAGTGCTAAAAGAGTATCATGGTTCTATGTCTCTGCTATTTCCAGCACTATTTCTACGTTGGGTGTCCTCGAGAAATCAATCATGCTTGTCTTGAAAATACCATTGGCGACCTGCAAATGGAGCTGGCACTCGAAACAAACAGGTTTCGGCACCATGTGGGAGACCTGCAAAACAAGCAGGCCAAAGCTTCTATCGGACTCCATTTGGACCCAATAGCCTGAAGGCGGACTCAGCATGGTGAAGGTATGACTGATATATGGTGGTTCCCATGGTTGGTTCCTCCACAAAAGGTGTTCTGTGGCTTTCATGCCGGTTTTTCCTGGTCTCTTGCCTTGATTTTCGTAGAGATGATACCCACTCTTGCGCATTCAGCGCAGGTAGGAGTTGTTTGGCGCGAAATGGCGCAAATTGGTCCAATTATCCTCCCTCTGGAGGTGGACTACATGAATGAAACTAGTCATTCCACATCTCTTCGTTCTCCTGTGACTTGTTCTTGATGGGTGGGAAAATCTCATACTTAGAGATTTTTTGTAACTTGTCCCCCACTAAAACACCCTTGCCTGGTGAGGCATTGTCCACTACCACTGAGAGGAGCAGTGTGATCTCTTCTACAATTAAACCTCTGCCAAAGTGCTTTACATAGTTCAGAGTGGAGTCATTGAAGGACGAAGCAACACGTCACATACCAAGCACTGAGATTTCTTTAAAAACGAAGACAATGATCACTATCCTCAAAGTGAGACCAAGCTTAGGATCTAACGCTGAGAATCTTCAGGCTCAAGTACAGGTACAAATACCGCTAAGCTCTTGCTCTTCTCAAAGTTCCTCACATTACGATCCCGACTATCCTTTTGCGGGGTTGAACACAACTGAAATGGACCAATGCGCCAGTTCATGGAGACTAGAAAGGTCTTGGAGTTCCTTTCATGTGCCTCTCTTCGGCTGGATTTGTGTGAAGGCTCAGGGGTGTACTGGATATGCGATCTTGACACGTTGCATGTGTAGCGGCGTAATCAACAAAAACGGCTGTGCACACTGCTGGGCAATATGTTACGCCGAGTTTTCCAGCGGCGATTGTCATATTCAAGACAGAATGATGAATTTTTGACGAGCCGGTGGAACCACAAGGATTTATACCAGCAATATTTGCTGTTGCGATCCCTGATTGCCTGCTGAGCGAGACTTTACACCAAGAGAGTCGTATCTGCATCCTGAAACTTGGTGGAACTATAGCAGTAGCTGTTGGTAATACGGGCCGAGAAGCTCCTATCCGAATAAAGTAGTAAAGTGCGTCGATGCCACATCTTTTGTATGGTTAGTGTGGAGTCTGCGTCGTACGGGGGACCGAGAACCATGGGAGCGGCTACAACGAAACATGGAACCTCCCATAGTCTTGCGCATACTGATTCAACACAAGCTCAAAATGTGTGTAGTAACCTGGTGTACGAAACCAGATTAGAAGCACGAATCCAAAGGTGTAGCACTGATAGTCGCTTTGAGTGCATCTAAACTTGGTTAATCGTGCGCAGCCTACCATCCGCGTGCAAACTGCATTAATACCAGGATGTCCAATAAGGCCAGTCTTCCAGACCAGAGTCTATTTCTCAAAGCTGCACCTTGCAGTCTCACTGCGTGGTGGGGCGATATCGCAGTCGCTACAGCGATCGACAGGATCACCGCCCAGGCCCCCCAATACGTCATTCGACCGCGGTCCACTGGCGCTCGCTAATGCCCCGTAGAGATGGGAAATACCTAATTGGGTACCTTTTCCAGTCCTGATAGCGAAGTTGAGGCTGAAGAATTCTCCGCGTATAAAGATTGACAAGGCCTTGTGAGAGTCCCTGTGTCAATCTGTGACGGGCCGTCCAAATACGTGCATGTGGCTTCCCTTCCGTCCCTGAATCCATAGTCAAACCGCCTTATCCTCAGCGTGCAACTCCAGATCCAGTTCTCTGCATCGCAGTCAAGCATTGCCGGCACTTCAACACTGGCGTTTCCAAACTGAGCTTAGGCGCAGGTCCCCACAGTGACCCCAGCCGATGACGTCAATTTACTGATGCCCGAGATCTGACACTTCAACACATCACGAAACGCCTGGGGGCCGGGTAAATTATTGCTATGCCACTTGCTTGCTTCCTTATGTGTTGCAACCGCACGTCCTAGTATATCCGGAGACCGGGTTTCCCCTGGCACGATGATGCCTGAGTTCCTGGGGCTCTCTGTTAGACTTGCTTTTTGAGTAACGGCACGTCCACCGCTCTTTGCTCCACTTGGTACATCATCACGCGTGCGCGGTTTACCGCAAAGCGAAGCAGTTCCGGGGGCTGGCGATCCTCCTTTTAGTTCTCCCCCCATATCTATTTGTCGACGCCTGGCGCATCGGGGACCTGCGTCTTTCATTGATACAGCGTGTTCTCTCGTGTCTTCAGTCGCTGTGCCGCACCACGACTGCCCATCATGAATTACGCCACGTGGATAGAGGAGAAGAACCTCAAAGTAGGAGCATTGCCCAAGCTGAATCTATAGAACTAACACAGCCTCAGAAAACCTTCATCGTAGCGACGCTATGTTCTACCATCGTCGGCACCTTCACGACGACTATGAATCTCTACGATGCGGTGCAGGCTCGCAAGAATCAGAAGAAGACCGATAGCAAACAGAACCAGGAGCTCGAGGCTCTACGCAAGCGCGTAGACCAGGCAGAGGACCGCACTAAGGAGAAGGAAAGGGAGCGCGACGACTACGGGCGCAACTTCCAGCACTCGTCGCAGCTCATACAGCGGCAGTACGACGAGGGCTACGGGAGACTAGGCAGCAGATTCGCCCAGGGAGACAGTACGCTCTGCAACTTATGCATAGCGTAGGATTATGCTGACAGCCCCCAGCGATAACGGAGAACCTCCTCCAGAAGCAAATCATCCAGCTCCAGCAGACCGTCATCAACGTCCTCCAAGACGCCCTCTACAACGACCGCCAGCTCTCCCGTGCAGACATGGCCAAGCTCGCCGCCGCCTCCGACGCCGCCCGCGAAGGCTCCATCGACGCCCTCCGCCAGCAGCAGCAGCGCCTCGCCGGCATCGACGACACCCCCTCCCGCCGCGACTCTCCCATGCGCGCTCTCCCCGCACCCAAGCGCGCGTCCACCGTCATCGAAGACGAGCCCCTCTTCTGCCGCTACGCCCTCGGCATACAGTTCAGACCCTCGAAGCCACTCGCGGGCGAATTCGCACCCGGCGGCGACTGCCGCTGTCCCGACTGCGACCAGCGCATCGATGCCATGTCCGACGACTTCTGGCAGATCGGCAAACGCACGCCGATCGTGTACGGTGGGAAGGAGGTCACCGAGGCGCGCGAGTTCCACCTCGGCCAGCGCTTCGTGATAAAGTGCCACACGCCCGACGGCGAGTATGCGTGCGTGCTGTGCAACAGGAACCGGGACCGCGACGCCGTGTGCCGCACGGTGGAGGCGCTGGTGAACCACGTGGGGCGCTTCCACGACGTGGAGGAGCTGGAGAGGGAGGTTGATTTGAAGGAGACGGTGCCGATGGCGTTGGCGGCCCCGCGGTGACAGAAGAGGGGGCGGAGGGTTTGAGGCGTTGCATAGCGTTTTGCGTTCACGACTTCGCGCACTAGCGACGGCGTTTGGGCTTCGACGGATGGCTTGACTTGACATGTATTATACCACTTCTTTTTAGATCACGACTTACGACGCGTACATACAGAGACGACGAAAAGACACCTACTGGATATACCGCTGCTATGCTATGCTCCGTTCATGCGCTCGCCTCCGCCGTCTGCTGTCGCGCCGTCACACTCCCACCCCTCCACGCCGCCCTGGGGTCATCCTTCTTCACCGCCTGACTCTCGCCCCCTTCCTCCCCCCATGCACCCCCTCCAGGCGTGTATATAATAATCCGCTCTCCAGGCTTCATACTCGCCGTGTTCTTGGCCCCAAGATTGATGTACCTAAACTCCACATCCTCATCCCCAGCTGAAATCTCCTTCTGCCTCTCCACCAGCGCCTCCACCGCCCCGCTCGTCTTCGCCCCATTCTCACCATCCTTCTGCTGCATATCGGAGTTTTCATCCAGATTCCTCCTATTGACCTTGCGCGCCCAGATATTCAACCCGCACGCGGCCTCGCCACCGCCCGCCATGCCGTAGGGATGGTACACGCGGCGCTCAGAGAGGATGCTGACCTGCACGGGGATGCGGAACTCGATGTCGCGGACGACGCCCTCGCCGCCGTTGTGCATGCCGACGCCGCGGGAGCCCGTCCGCAGCCCGAACTCGCGCAGCAGCACGGGGTACCGCCGCTCGAAGACCTCGCTGTCCGTGATGCGCGTGTTGGTCATGTGCGTGTGCACGCCGCTGGTGCCCTCCCAGGTCGGCCCTGCGCCCGAGCCGCCCGCGATCGTCTCGTAGTATCCGAAGCCCTTCTTGGCTTTTTCGCCCGCCGACTGCCCGCCGAAGCCGAAAGTGAGGTTGTTGGTGTCGCCCTGGGAGGCGGCGCAGGCGCGGAAGGCTTTGAGGACAACATCGGTGACGCGTTGGGAGGTGAGGACGTTGCCGCCGACTACGGCGGCGTTGTCTGAGGGAGAGAGGAAGGACCTCTTAGGGATGAGGACGTGGATGGGCTTGAGGCAGCCTTGGTTGAGCGGGATGTCTTCGCTGATGAGGCAGCGGAGGCAGTATATTATTGCAGAGTAGGTGACTGCTTCGGGCGCGTTGATATTTCCATATACCTCTGGGCCTGTGCCTGTGAAGTCGAAGACTGCTTCGCCCTTGTCGGGATCGATCGTAATCTTGAGGCGGATGGGCGACCCATCATCCATGAACTCTTCAGCCGAGAGGTCCTGCCCTTCGAAGCGCTTGTACACGTCTTTGAGGAGGCTGCGCACGCTGGACTCGGCGTTGGCTTGGATGTTTGTCATGTAGAACTTGACGACTTTCTCACCGTAGTCGGACATCAGGGTGCTAATGAGGTTGATGCCTTTCTGGTTGGAGGCGATCTGTGCTTTGAGGTCGTTGATGTTATCGCTGAGGCAGCGCGTACCCGAGCATCCAAGGTATTGAGACGGTTCGTCGTATAGTAGTTCGGTAATCCTCTTTTCATTGAAGTGTCCCTCTGATACAAGCTTCTCGGACTTGATTTGAGCACCCTCTTGGAAAAGCTCTCGACTAGCAGGAGGCATGCTGCCAGGTAGAATGCCTCCTATATCAGCGTGATGGGCACGCGAAGCAACGAAGAATATTATCTCATCACCGCTAAAGGCAGGCGTTATGACGGTAATATCGGGCAAGTGGGTACCGCCAAACATGGGGTGATTCGAAACGAGAACATCGCCTTTCTTAAGCTTGCCTTTCCATATGGCTGACTGTTTACGAACACAAGTCGACATGCTACCCAAGTGTACGGGAAGATGAGGTGCTGGGTAGTGTTAGTTCAAATCACGATATGACGCTAGTTAGGAGGGCAACTCACCGTTTGCGACCAGCCCGCCATCAGCGTCAAAAAGTGCGCACGAGTAGTCGAGGCGCTCTTTAACGTTGGTAGACACGCTCGTCTTCTGGAGGGCGCGCCCCATCTGTTCAGCAATGGCCATGAAGCGATGAGCAAAGATACTAAGAAGGATTGGGTCGACCTCCTTTGTATCGATCTGCTTATCCTGAACATCACTCTCTCCAATATTGATAACAACATGAGTGTTGATGAGCAGCGCCGATGCGTCAGGAGTTACCACTATCGTCTGGGTGCCGTCTGCAATGATAGCGGGTCCCTTGATACGGTCGCCCGTGTTCAGATCCTCGAGCTTGTAAATCGCCGTGTCCCTCCGACCGCCTTCGAAGAACACCTTGCGTGTGGCGTACACTTTGTCCTCCTTCTGAAGATCTTTGGGCTTGATGTCTTTGAGCTGCTGATCGACCGTCTTCTCCAGCCCCTCGAACGTCTTACCGATGCCTCTTGCTCGTACATCGTCTACAATGATGTCGCGATCTGGAAGCGTGAAGCCAAATTCTTGTTCGTGCTGTTTGACAAAAGCCTTGTCGAATGCCCAATCGTCGCCTCCAAACTCTTTCTCCGCCTCTTCCTTCGCAGGCTTGACGATCATAAGAGCAGACTCCGTGCCGCGATATCGCAGGTTGAGATATTCTTCGAACTTGATCTGGTCTTCATCAAACCCTTGGTCTTTCAACCTCGAAATAGACTTCGACTTGAGGTCCTTCATCTTGCTTTGCAGATAGTCACGTGTGGATTTATCATCCGACCACACCTTCGACTCTGGTTCTTGTCGCTCATCGACGACATCGGCAAGCGCCATGCCATATGCCGACAAGACGGAGGAATAGCGATGGACCAGGATCTGGGAAATACCCAGTGCCTCTGCAATAGCTACTGCATGCTGTCCACCAGCGCCACCAAAAGTTGCAAGTCTGTGTTTTGACGTGTCGTGACCTCGCGCTTCCGTCAAACTTCGAATGGGCCGTGTCATAGTCTCGTTCGCGATCTTTATGAATCCATTAGCTATGTCGTCCAGCGACATCTCTTTCTCCTTGTTGCCTCCTGCGACCTCTTTATTGATTTGCTCCGCCAGTTCTTTGAACAACTTCTCGCTTGCCTCCGCATCCAAGCCTTCGTCCTCATTCTTGCCGAATATCTTGGGAAAGAAGTCGGGGAGTAGGCGGCCAAGGAACAAATTCGCATCGGTGATGGTCAATGGACCGCCTTTGCGGTAACATGCTGGTCCGGGGTGTGCACTCGCTGACTCCGGGCCAACGACGAACAGACCGTTCTTCCAGAACAAGCGCGAACCTCCACCCGCGGCAACGGTGTTGATGTCGAGTTGAGGAGATTGGATTGTCACGCCGGCGGTGGTGGTTTCAAAGACGTGATCGTATCTTCCCGCGCCATATCTACTAACGTCTGTAGAGGTACCGCCCATATCGAAGCCGATAACCGGGATCTGAGTTTCTGGGTCGTACGATGTGAGCGCGTAGCCTACCACACCACCCGCCGGGCCTGAGAGGATAGCCTTCAGGCCAGAGAATATGTCAACGTCGACGAGACCACCATCCGACTGCATGAACTCGCACCTCGCGCCCTTGGACCCCTTCTCCTGTTTTACACTCTTTGTGCCAAGTCCTCCCTCGAAGCCTTTCGAGAAGCCGTCAATATACTTTCGTATCGCCGGTGTCAGGTACGCGTCGGCACATGCAGAAGTTGCTCTTGGTACCAGCTTGATCATAGGCATAAGCTCATGACTCAAGCTGACGTGCTCGAACCCAATGTCTTTTGCGATCTTGCCGACCAATGCCTCATGCTTATTGTACGTATAGCCATGCATTAAGCACACAGCAATGCTCCGCAGGCCGCTATCGTATACCTCCTGCAGTTGCTTTCGTATCGTGTCCTCGGCGGGCCTTTGTAGTATGCGTACCGTCTCACCGGACATGCCCTTGACGAGCTCTGCGTCTTCGCCTGCCTCTTCTATTGACTTGGCTTCGGTCTGTGTCCGCTCTGGGTCCTCGGCATAGTCTTCAAGAGTGACTCGCTCGTCTATCTCCACCACCTTCTTGTATAGGACCTCGGGCTTTCTTATGTCCAAGGCGAATATATTTGGTCGCGACTGGTTACCAATCTCTAAGCAGTCTCTAAATCCCTTTGTCACAACCATGGCTATATTCTCGCCCTTGCGTTCCAGCAGAGCGTTTGTCGCAACGGTGGTGCCCATGCGTATGCTCTCGATCTTGGAGGTGTCGAGGGGCTCGCCACGAGGGATTTCCTTCCCGGTGAACTTGGACAGTAGGCGGCGGATGCCTTCGAGGGGCGCGTCGTCGTAATTCGAGGGATCGACGGAAAGTAGCTTGATGACAATGTCATCTTCCATTTTGCCCGTGCCTGGATTGCCTACGCAGTCGGTGAATGTACCTCCGCGCTGTGATTGTCAGTCTGCATCCAATTGCTTTAAGGTTGATAGTCGTACGTCAATGGCGATGCGGATGCCCCGCTCGCCGATGCCTGTTGAGCCCATGTTATACGTAGCTGCTGGAGCATATACTGGAGGAACGAAGCACTAAGTTTAGGGATGTTTGTATGGGCGCAGAGTCAAAGGGCAGGTGCACAGGCAATGAGCAGATGCAATGGTTACGAAAGTGGCGCGAGGCCAAATCGGAAGATATCGCACGCGATACGAACCGCTGCAGGTTGCAAATTGATGCCCCGCGCCCATCACTCCCCCCGATTCGGAGCTGCGTCATCGCCTCGGTTCGTCCCAATTGAGACTAGCCAAGTCAGCATCCGCATAACCCCTTCCTGGCCGTCGTCTGGCCCTTTCCTGCTATATCTTCCCGTCATGGGTTTCCACATCAGATCTGAAAGTTCGCAGCCACATCAATCGATGGCAGTAGGCGATTGACTTCGCCCTTGTCCTCGGAAAACTTGTAAGAGGGTTTGGGTAATATGGGCTGCCATGCCAAGGTGGGGTCTAAAACGCCACGTTGCACTCTTCGTGGTCCTGCATCGCTAACACCAGCTCAAACCCCGCTCATCAAGAACAACAGCATGGCTCCAGAACAGCGGGCTCCAATGATACGGGTAGCTAGGTTCCTGGAACCTACTCAAAGCGACGAGATACTTGCGTTGGGCGAACGCTCATACTGGGGTCGAGCCTAGGTACAGCAAGAGATCTTCCTCGCAAAAAGCTACACGGTACATTACGAGGAATCCAAACTCGACTGGCCCCTTGCCGTTTTGGCCTCGAGACTTCATCTATTGGATGCTCGGAGCAGACAAAAACCTGGAACAGGGAAAGAGCGTACCCGAACACGAGAAACCGCTAGTCGATGTGTATCTTGAAACGTTCGCTGTATGTCAGAACAGAACTGATAGTCTGCATGATCCAGCGTGTTCGCCTCGCAGAATAGCTACGAGGCCTGACATACCTTTTCATGTCAGTTGCCAATCATCACACCTCTATCTACACGACCCTTGGCTGTGGGTCACCTGGTTTGTCGTTCAGACTATCCATGTAAAGAGTTCCGGTGCACAATCACAAAGCGCAGCTTGTAAGAAGAGGACACAGTTCATACTCTATTGACCTATAACTCCGATTACACTTAACCAACCGAAAGATCTGTACAACATTCGCTTGAAATAACTCCGGTTCGACAAAGATGTGCCTATCGTCCGGTCATGGAACCCCCGTCAATCTGTACCAAACGAGCCTTTGTCTGCCGATATTGATCCTCAACTCCGAGTACAATTCGACCCATTCGATGGCAGGCACGTATATCCGTTTCAATTTCCGCTGTTCTGGCTGCTGTATTGGGTCCAATGTCCTTGGCTTGGCTTTTCTGCCAAAAAGTTCTGCATCGCGAAGCTTTGAGAGCCCTGACTTATGTCAATAGAATCTTTCAATGAGAAGCCATCGGCACCTACTGTGTAGTTGCTGCTCCCTTGTCCACTAGAAGTCTGGGTCACTTGCGTCGGCGTCGACTGGGCCTGTTTCTGGGTGGTTTGTGGCATTGCGAAAGGTCGCTGTAAACGATGCTGTCCGGTTGTTCGGAATGTTTGACGGTAAGGCGTGTTGGTTTCGGTGCCGTTCGAAGGTTCAAGTTGATTTCTCTTATACCAACGGGTGACCTCCTGGCTTCAACTTCGATGCAGACGGCCGCCCCATAGCATCGTCTCCTGAAGAACGCCTCACGTCGATGACTGCATCTCAAAAGCCAAACCCCAGCTATCGTCATTCGCTACATGCACTCGGACAGGAACATGATACCCCGAATTGCCCAGAATGGGGATTATCCGGAACCCAGCCCATTTCCGCACAGACCGAAGGACCTCTGCCGGGTGGTGTTTTCTGGCTGCGACGGCACCGGTGAACGAAGCTCCAAAAGCACAATGCGCTTCCTAAGTTTGGATGTCAACCGTTTGGCGGCATCTCTGCGACCCACCAGCTGAAAAAAACGTACAAGGGACAGGGTGCCCTGCCCTGGAAGCATTCGTCATGAACTCCAACAATTCAGGGGTTTTGCCTTGTCGAGAAGACCGGGCGGCTACATCAGCCTATCGAGAGAACTCCTACGGCCTGTGGCGGCGAGCTGACGGAAAGGATACCATGGTGTTCTCCCCAGATTTACGAGGCTCAAAAAACGGTCGTTTAGCGAGCTCGGATCTCATCGCGCACGCGATCGTTACCTTCTCGCCATCAATTGGGATGACTGCAGCGGTACATATGCTGTGTAACCTTGAAAAAGAAGGCAACAGACCTAAGCGCTTAATCACACAGCGTGGGGTGTTGCTTGACCGACATGAGTCCGTTTATCGCTGTATCTGTTCTTATCGTCTTTGATAAGCTTACCTTCTACCACTATTCCATGTACTCAGCTAGGCCGTGCAGCTGGCGTGCCATTCAGATCCCGCTCACACAGCCTCCTTCCCACGTGGCCTTGGAGGCTTGACCCTGGTCGTCAAGCTGAAGGCTCCTGTCCCTGGACGCGATAAACTTATTGCGGAAGAATCGCACGAGGCAGTTCTCTCGCCAAACTCTTAACAAAGGGTTCGCGCTACGTCCGACATGAACAGGGATCAGAACAGCGACGTGGTCATCGAGCGCGATTCGCCCGCCCGCCCGTACACTGACCTATGCACACGGTAATCCATACCCCCACCACCCAGAAGTCTCACTCTCGACCACAGCACTCCGCAGCATCGCATCTCGAAACACTAGTCAGGGACTGGGAAAGTTTCACAGCCCCACCAGATCGCGCTCAACTTGTCCCACTTGCAGCAAGGCTGAGCCCCAACTTACCGACACCAACGAGCGACAGGCAGATCCCCTGCCACATACATTCACGCCTAAGCCCCAAAGATCTGTCAATCTGAAACAATAGCCTCCAGATATCGACGGTCTACATTGCTGATCCTGCATGTTGCTTCTGCGCAAGAAAGGGACGCTTCTCTTGTGCACTAGGTCACTGATTACCGGTTCCGGCAGCGGCAGACAATGAGGCTCTGCTGACACGCATGAGGGATGAGCATCCTTGATTCTCAAGGTTCCCCTGTCCCCCTTGCTAACTCTATTAGGTGCTGCATGCAGCTCTGGTCCGAGCCACAGGTCCAAATCTTAATGGCCCCGATTACAATTGTACCAAACTCCTGTTATGCCCACAGGAGAGTCTCTGTAGGTCTGGAGCTCAAGGAAGGCGCACGATGTGTTGTGTCTTGATGCAGACTGTTCCAAGGTACGAAACGGCTTCAAAGACTTGATCACTAGTCCCAAAAGGAGACTGGCAAACCTCCTGCTATTCGACTCCAATGCAACAATCTCAGATTCACAATGAAAGCAGATGTGTTTGCGAGTCACCCCTGAGACGACGGCGTCCGAGAGTGAAGTCGGGGACAGGATACGGAAGTATCTGGGCAACCGTACGTACGTATGCTCTGAGATCCGGCCAACGGTTGTGGCCCGTACTATGCGGCCTTCTTGCACATAGCGTTACATCACATGTGGCTGTGAACCTTCAGCATGCCCATGTCCTCATGCAGGTTCCTCCAGTTTATTTCCCGTAGTTCATACGGTAAGCACCTTGATCGCCCCATTCCCGGGTACATGGCGGCTAAGCATCGTCAGCTGTCACGGCCTCCATGCTAAATCGTTTAGAACCTGGCCCAACGTACCCAAAAGATTCTTTGGAGTGTCTAAGCCTGTTTCCAGAACAACGTCTTATCGGTTATCTGCGCCAACGAGCGACTCCGCTTCCTCCCCCAGTTTGCCTTGTGTGGAGACGAACGACCGGCTGGCGCTCGCTCTTGTGGCTCACTCAACGCACGGATACTATCTAACGCGATCATGTCATCAGAACATGCCCGTCGTTTCGCTCGTCCATCGGTGTCGGTGTTTCCAAACAACGACTGGAAGAGCTGCCAAGTCGCACAGAACTTGAAACAGCACCGGCGAGACTACATGCGGGCTCCCAGCCCCCTCGGCTAACCATTTCTCCCCCAGTTATCAGTACATCGTAATATCTTCAAACTTAATCACTCTGGGGGCGATCACTTTCACACTGTGACAAGCATAAATCACACAACATCAGTTTAGAATACGCAACAAATCTGCCTGGCCGCCCCTGATTGTAGTCCTGCTTGACATGGATAGATATTGGCTCATAAACCGCCCTTGTATGCGTGCGCAGCCAGATCTAGCACAACCCACTGTTGTAGACACAGTGACGATCGTCGGGGTCCGGATGTGGGCGCTGAACGGTATGCCGCCACCGAAGCGTAGAGGAGGCAACAGTCTGCTCAGAAATGCGGGAAGCAAAATTTCACCGACAAAACCTGGTGCAACTCAAATACCACGGAGCAGCGACTCCTACCTCCTCAACGAAGAATAGAAAGCCTATCCCCTTTAACCTTCACATCGGCCGTATATGCACACAACCCGCTTACTCGTTTCCTCGTTCAACCCATGGAAAATCACCCTGGTCTTTTGCTTACTCGCGTCCACTAACCGCTGAAAACTCGCGCCCACCGGTCCAATCAGCTTGCACCCATACTGCATCCCGCTCTTCAGCAGCGGCTCCTTGGCCCGCGTGTACGGACCCCGTACGTTTCTCGCCGTCGCATACATACATACATCGTAGCTCCCGTCCATCGTAAAATGCGTGCTGTACGTTAGAAAATACACGCCCCCGCGCTTAAACAGGTACGGCGCCTCCATGTTATCCCCGTCGCTGAAACCCTGCCCGTCAACTTGAAACAGCTGCACCGCGTTGCTAGTCCACTGGACACCTTCTTTGGCACCAGCGTTTGCGACTTCGCGGATCTCGAGGAATTTGGCTGGGATCTCTGTCTTGTACGCAACGTACTGCTTACCGTCGGTGTCTTTGAACCACGCGGGGCCGATGACGCCGTTGGCGGTGCGGTTACATTCGTAGAAGTCGCTAACGGTGTGATAGGGGCCTTCGATGGTGTCGGCGATGGCGCCGCCGATGCAGTGTTGGGAGACCTCTGCTTGTCCTGTGCGGCGAAGTACCTGTTGAAAGTAGCGGCTGATGGGGCGATGGGGCGATGGGAGGGTGTTTGTTACGCACATGACGTATTCACCGTCTACTCTTCGCATCACGTCCGGCGCCTAGAGACCAGAGCTTCCGACCCTCCATCTGTCCTGCCCAGGTTGCTTCCTTGAGCGCCAGGAGCGGGCTCGTCGTGAAGCGGCTTCAGCTTTTCTTCAAGCCGGTGGTCTTCGCGCTTTGGAAATGGGAGGCCGAGAATCATATTTGGGAGGCCATAAAGTTGCTACCTTGGGAACCCTTCCCGTTCAACGTACCGAATAAATATCACGTCCCGTCCTCATTTGTGATGGCTGAACTCGTATTAGTATTGCGTGCAAAGACACTCTGGCAATGGTACATGGATCCGGAAAGGAAGGGTCCAAGAACGGCCCTGATATGCCTTAACACGCCAGCGCCGAAGCAGCGAAGAACGCAAAAAGGACACAGCGACGAGTTTTGGCTTGTAAACAATATAAGAAAATATAATACCACTTCACAGCAAAACTGCTTCAAAAACTCATCACCTGATGCGCATCACACCTCATATCTCCCACCCCTCTGCATGCTCCCCTACCTCGTTCAGAGTGACATCTTCAATTACTAGGCCACCTAGGCCTTTAGCAACTTATTTACCTCTTCCAGCACTCCCTAGCAGTCCGCTAGGCCCGGAATACCCAGAAATGCGCACGTCGGCGCATAATTTAGAACCACCCGGGGTGCTAGACGAAGCACCACCATCGCAGAAACGGTGCAAATGACAACCGGGGTTCACCTACAGCAAACATCAGAGAGTAATTAGCAAAGACAGGACTCGGAGGCCGTGGACTTTCGCGGGTGGGTGTTTCGAAACACGTTTTTTGGTACTTTGGGTTTAGCTAGGGAGGGAGGGAGGGAGGGAGGGAGGGAGGGAGTGACAGACTTCCTCTGTCGCTGCTGCAGCGAGGTACGGTGGTGTTGTTTCGACCTTTCATCCGAGCGACTGCCCAATGCTAAAGCTAGTCCCGCTCTGAACCATCTCAAGACGAAGAAGGATAAAAAGATGGAGTTATCCTAACGAGTACAAAATCGATCACAGACTTATATTCCCACCCCCCTTAAGTGCCAGCTCAATAATAAACGTGATAGGAAAAGTTAGTGAAAAGTGAAAGATTTGAAGTATACTGTAGCTAGTCTTAACTCTTTTAAGAAGATATAGTCACGTCGCATCCTTTGATTCAATATCCTACATGTATTTTGCTTGTCGTGACAGATGGTATGGCAAAGTGGGGGCTAGGTATATAACCTGCTGCACGGTTCCTACTCCGCTTTACCCAATTCCACTGCTCAGGTTGATATCTCCAGTCAGTAATTCCATCTGGATTGAGTACGTCTACAGCAAGAACCAAGCAATTGACCAGCTAGTCTAGTATACCGTACTACGACAAGGGTCTTAGTACGATCGGCCTACAGATTGCTTGGGGTAACACACTGTACTCTGAACTTTGTCGTGATGCTGTACAATTCTAGAGTTAAAGGGACTAGTGTGCTTTTGGAGGATTCTGGGGTTCCATTATTCGTCCCGTCGAGGTGAAGAACGATTCGCTGAGCTCGACTTCAGTGTACTGTTTTGCTTCTGCATGCAGTTCTGGTATATTGTATTGGCAACTCGACCGTCTCCGCGCCTACCTCTCCATCTTCGAAGCAGCTCTAAAGCCAACCAGCCTAAGATACACGCCCAGCTCCGCTCTACCCCTGGCAACCACGAACCATGTTTCTTCCCCCGCAGCCTATATACCAAATCACCCCCTCATATAACCTCCAAATCCCCACTCCCCACCCACCCCCTCACCGCACTCCACCTCACAACCCACACATCCCCCCTCTTCATCTCCAGCCTCTTATCCGTCCCCTCCACCGCCACCTCCCCAACATCCCTCAGCACCCTCACAAACACCGCCGCGTCCTCGTCCGGCTTATCCACCATGCTGATCCCCCCAGTCGTGTCGTCCATCCGCTGCAGACTATTCGGAAACTGCGACAAAAACGAGGCGCCGTAGTGCGCGGCAAGCAGCGCCTGGTGGCTCGTGAGGTACTGGTATTCCGCGGGGGAGAGGAGCGGGTGTGAAGCGTTGGCGTCGTCGTCGGCGGACGCCGTGTGCTGCGCGAGGATGTGGAGGGGGTGCGTATCGACCTGCAGCACGTTAGCTTCCCGCTTCCCTTCTCCCATCCACCTCCCTCCCCCTCACCCCATCCCCCCCAAGTGCCGTCCGATATGACATACCTTCCTCAACCGCGCCCTTAAAAAGCTCCTGACCAGGAACTTGAACCGCTCCACCTCCGTCTGCACAACGATAAGCCGGAAATTCGTCTTTGGATCCAGGTTCCCCGTCTGGTCCTCCACAAGCTCAATCTACCCCTTTCTCGTCAGCGTCAGCCCTCGATCCTCCCAGCAACACCTCCCAGCGCAAAAACTCACCTGCCGCCGCACCCTCTCCAACACCCGCTCCATCAGCTCTGCCGGCCACGCCAGAATCTCCGGCGCGACGCGCTCCGCGACCCACGCGCGCGTTAGCTCCTGCAGATCGCGCGTCTCAAGCGGCGTCGTGTCGACGGCGACTTCGGCGAGCAGGTCATCGATGTCCATGGTGGTTGAAAAACGCCGGGGCGCTGCGACGCGTCATTTACGGCGTGTGTCTCAGGTCGCCGTGGTGCGGACGCGTTCGTTCTAAAGCACTTCTAAGACATTGCGGGATGGGTGGGGCAGACACTGACGGTGGGGTCGAGGCTCAAGTGTTGATCTGCGTCGCTAGTTCACGCCTCGTCATCGGCCCGACGCCACCATCAACTACCGAAACATCATTTGATACTCGAGTCAGGCATCACCGAGACAAACAAACAAGACCCAGTTTGGATTTGACGTTTGCATTTTTTATGAGCAGACAAGCTTTCAACCGTCGTCCCTCCTCCACATTACGACGAGGTACCCAATCACTACCTTCTATCTCTCTCTGCGTGGCCCAGTAACCCTCCTATGTACGCCGACTGTCCTTTACACGCCCCCAACCCCTGCCCCGCAGAGAAAAGTAGCAAGCAGAATAAGTACAATCCAGTCGGTGGAGACTCAACAAGATGCCGAAAAGAACATCTTTTGGGGAACGCCCACAAGTCAGGAGAGAGAATGCCGGAATGAGACCCAGGAACCAAGAAGCGCAACCGATGCCGGGATGTAATGGTGCGGTGGTGAAGAGTTCAATCTGTGTGAAAAGATGCCGCGGTAGGAGAGTATAAAGGAGATGCAGTGTCGATGCAGGTGGTGATGGTGTCAAAGGCGCGTAGGCCTGGTTGTATTTGTTTCGTGATGGTGGTTCAGATGGTTCTGAAAACATAAGAGCAGTTTTTCAGCTCTTTAGGGGGCATAGAAAAATCCGTGAGGATGGGCATGAATAAAACCAAGAAACAAAGGAAATTAAGCTCGCGAGGCAACCGTTTTCTGCTGCTCTTTGAGCATGCTAGAAAACTAAAAAATGGGTATCCGGCAGACTCTCGCGAGAATGTATGTAAGAGCCCGGTCCGGGGGGAGCCGAGCGGTATGCAATGCCGTGGCTGGAACGAGACGGCAGGGTTGACCCAGGCTATGCTACGCACTATCGAAATAGTGGTTGCCGTCCTCTCAGTGTCCCGGAATGATGCAGCCAGATCGAAGGGGCAGTCGCTTGAACGCCGCAAAGGATGAAGTTGGAAATGTGTCCAAACGCCAGGCCGGATGTCGAATGCCGCAAACAAAGATTAACGCCATGAGCCAATTCGCCGTCAAGAAGTTTTAAAATCGTGAAAAGAAATCATGGACCGCCCGTCACCGGCTCAGTACGAGGCCATGCGACGAGAAGCGCTTAGTCGTCCAGCATTGAGCATGTCGTCACTGAGCGTCATAACACCGCTTCTTGATCGACCGGCAGCGGTGGGCGAGTCTTCCATCTGGCAAGACTGCTCTCCAAATGCAAAGGTCTGGGCTCTGTTGAGCTTGGAGCGCTGTCGAACCTTGGCCATGCCCCGTTCGCACGAGGCCTGGTGTTCTTCGGCATCCATCCTGACCCAGCTCTGTGGGTAGCAGCGGGCACGATGTGAAGCATAAAATTCGCTATAGCCACCGTCCAAGACGTATACCTCAGGGTACGACAACTGAGGGTAGCGGTGAGTGTTGATCTTGCGATCTTCCTCGCGGAGAAAGCGAGCCCTGGCCGGGGTTAGCGTGTGAAGAGTGATGCTGTGATTGATAACTTACATGCGGGGTGCACGGTGCACGGAGTATTCACAGTGTAGTATGACAAGGGTGTTGGCTGTGTCCGAAGGGGCATCCAATCCGAAGAGCCGTTCTGACAGCTTCTCCTTTTCACAATAGTTTATCGCTCCATCAATGTGTCCTCCTTTGTACTCGTATTCAAATCGGCAGTCGATAATGTACTTGTTCTGATAGAGGCTGTCATACTCACCGTTGATGATGTCAACAAGTGTTGTGTCAGAGATACGAGGCAAGCTGTCCGGTTCGTTGTGCTGGAGGGTATGAGGAAGCCTCAGACCAGGTGCTTCTTCAACATCCGTCACAGACTGGAGACTGCTCGAGGTGTAGCTCTCACTCTCCTGCTTGGTATCCATGACATCTCCCGGGTGCTCAAACATGCTAAGCGACCTGCGAATCTTGGATGGTCGTCGAGTCGGGCCGGCGGAAGCTTTCCTAATGTTGGAACCGAAGGGCTTGGGCCGTGGGTAACCCATCGAAGGGTTCGACATGGGCCGGCGCTCTGGCGGAGGAGACATTGTGAAGCACTCGTCTAGTGACGGGGTGGAAGTGTTGACACCAGCACCAAACAAGAAGGCCGGTATATCCTCTTTGCGTGACTTGAGTGTGACGGTGTTGGTCGAGTAGTTCTTGGTGCGAGTAAGACCGGGGCGCAAGAGGAAGGTGGGCTTTCTACGTCTAGATTGATCAACACAACATTCAAGTACAACTTTGGCGGAGACTTACTCGTTGGCTGACGTCGGACGCGGCGCCTCGATGTCAGGGACAGGGAATGGAAACTGCGCCGTGTTGGGGAGATCGCAGGGTGAGAGCATATCGTCGTCAGTAGACGGTGTTACTTCTGGGGTGGGCGAAGCCAAGGGCAGGAGACGCTCGTTGGACAAGAAGCTGAAGGGGGCTTTGTGCGGGAGCGGCGAGATGTCCATGGAGTCGGGCACGCAGCAGGGCGACGATGAAGGAATCGGCGGAGTTGTGACACCTTCCCACCGTACGGGTGGGGTCGTGGTTCCTTCTGTTGGAGATGAGTATCAACAACTGCAAGTGTGCCCCCCGTACATGGGTAGAAGCTTGCTTACCCCGATTGTCCAGCTGCTGGAACAGACTGGATGTGAATAGAGACCTTCGAGGTGTTGCGAGCTGGGGACTAGAAGGCTATCAGCTGTGACGCAGGGTGTATGCGAGGGGACGTCGCTACCTCTGGTCCATGTGCAGGTTCGAGGACATGTCGGCGGCGAGACTGGCAGTGGGCGAAGATCCCCTCATGGGTTGCATGGTGAAATAGTCGGTGCCGCCAGACTTCTTCATGCTCAAGTCCCGGAAGTTGAAGTTCTTGGGTCCCATGGTGTGTGATGCAAACAACGGCTTCGAGGAAGGGAGATCGCGTCTGTAGCCCCATGGGCCAGGTAACGGCGGCGGGTGCATGGCGGCGAGCGGCGAAGACATCTCCATGGTTGGCTTTGTCGAGTCGGGGCGCAGTGGGAGGTGTTTGTTCGGGCGTTGCTAGGACAAACGAGGGTGCTCGGCGGTGCTTTGTTCACGGCGTCGAGGCGGAACGGGAAGTTGGCGAGGGATCGGGGCAGGCGGTAAGCATACAATTAAAGACGAGAAAGCTAATTCTAATCTGAAGATGTATGGGTTATGCTGTGCGGTGGGCGTGGGCGTGGGCGAGGGCGAGGGCGTGGGCGTGTGGCTATCGTCTTGCAGCGAGTTGCATGGGTCGCAGGCGTGGTCGGGCGGGTTCGAGGGAGCACTAGATGGTAGCAACTGCCCGGTGAAACCAAAAACGACCAACGTCCCAGCCGGCAACTGCTTTAAGAGAGAGGGGACAGAAGGTTGGAGAGGAAGGGCCGGCTGAGCTGGTGGAGAGGGTATGGTCTGCCAGGAGGATGGCCTGCCCCAGCAACCATGCAGGCCAGCATCTGCGGTTTAGGGCTGGGTCCGTGAGCCTTAGGCGCTGCACACAGGTCCCCACTTGCCAATGGTCAACGACGCCCGGTGCGCTGCAGCGGGAGAGGAACAGGAACAGGCAAGCTGCGTCGTGTGCCGGCCAGTGTGGGTGCTGTCCTGGCCGTCTGCATCTGCGAGTGCCATTGGCGGCGGTGCGAGTTGCGGATGCAGCACGCAGAGCATGCGAAAGCGACTCAATCACGCAGCGCGGATTTGCAGTGCAGCGTGAAGCGTGAACTGGCACCAGGCACTCGAGCGGTGCTTCGCTTTCGCTGCGTCTGCAGCTGCAGCTAGACGGGCCCCGCTGCCGTTCCACAGCTGTTCGCAGCCTGCGTACTGGTGTGTGTGTCCCGTCGTGTGTAGGCTCGCCGGCGCTGGGCCGATTGGCACATGGTCTCTGTCTGACACCCGCGGCAGCGCAATCATCAATTGCTCTGCGCCCTCGCCGTGGTGCCTGTTGCCAGAGCAAGCTGGCACGGATCACGTCTGCGGCGGGCATGTGCCTGCAGCGCTGTGAAACGACGACGACCCTCGCGGGCTGGCTAAAGGCAGCTCGGCGCAAATTCTCGCTCACCTTCGCCCGCCGCCGTCGTGCCGTCGCCTGGGGATACCGCCAAAGGTCGCCAAAGGTCGCCAAAGGTCGCCGCACCGCATGGCGAGCACAGAGCCAGAGGTAGCAGAAGCCACCGTCGCAGTTCGCGTGCAGCGCCATCTTCGATCACTGATCACGCCCACGGCCCATTCGCCCTGGTGGCAGTCGGCTTCCCGTCCCTTCAGCTCGTCCCTGTCGTCATACCTCGCTTGGCGGCCTGGAGCAAGGCAACGCCGTCGAGGCCACCCGTGACTGCGCGCTGCGGTTGGCCAGCGTGGCCAGCCTGGAACAGCAACCATGGCCGTCGCCAGCCCCAATTGGACGGCCCGACTAACTCGCCGTGTCTGATTCCGTGCAGCCCTGCAAACAATGGCCGGCGAGAGGCGCCGTACGCGGCCCGTGAACGCCCATTGTTCCATGATCTCCATGGCGGTAGGCCGCATGTGGGTCCAGAGCTTCCTAGCGCCGCCCTCTAACGCGTGCTCTCGCTCGTTGCGGATCGAACAACTGCTCGCGAAATCATCCATCTCAAGATCGCCGACGTCATAACCAATACGGGCCTCTTGGGCCTTCCCAGTTCGCTACAGCAACTGCCCAGTTTGCCCGTTTTGCTGTTGCAAATCCCCCTTTGCCAGGCCAACTTTGCAACGCCTGCTTGTTGTTGCTTGTTGCGCAATCCGGCTCTGCCGGCGGCGCGTGCGAAGTGAGGGATGAGGCGGCCTGGAAAACACGGCGTCATCCTGACCAGGACATCCACCAACATGCTCCTATACCGCGTGCACAAAGTCTTCATAACCTCGTCACGCCGTTTTCGACCCCACAACGACGTTGCTGCCCCTCATCTGAGGTCTGAGGTCTGACCGCCCGGCCCGGCGCTTGTTTGTTGGCCTGTCGCGTGAGCGCTGACACTCGTGGGCCGGTCAACGCGCCTGTAAACAAACCTCCGGAACAGCAATATGCGCGGTCCCGTGACCACTTTGATGAGCCAAGACTTCCAGCCGCAAGGAAAAAATCCTACCCCAGACCCGCTTCAGCAAGGTGTTCGGCTTTCACGACCCTGAATGATGCAGGTGACTGCTTTTAGCCCTGTTCACCGGTACACACTTGCTGATGCTGGTCTGGTTGCGCCTTTACTGATTCAAGCGCTAAAGTGGAGGCCCCATAAGAAGAGCTCTGATCATCGCCGGTCAGCGACATTCATCGAGACTGACTTCGCAACCCGGCCGTGCGTGGTCCGAAGCATCTATCCGTCTCAATGGCGGTTTGTGCCATGTATGTGCTGATGAAGCTGCCCTGGTTTCCCACGCGTCCACGTTTCACTAGCAAGACAGTTAATCCACGACTGCTCGGGGTTTCAGCTAGGCCAACCCGGGCCGGGACAGGTACTGGCCTGATCTGCGAACGAGAACATAGTTCGCACCGTTGAATGGAATTGAAACGTATAAGAATAGCAGTACCCTGCCAGCCGATTTTACCCTGGGTTTTGTGCAGCCAGCTTCACATTGTGCGGGGTATGTGGATAAAGTGCATCGGCGCACGAAGCCTAGAGTGAAGAGGATCAACTCCGCCATAAAAAACTTGTGAAGAAATTTGTCATAGCAATATCCGTTGTCGATAAAGGAAAAGGAGCTCGCGGGAGCTTGCTTTGGTGTTGCGGTTGGGGACATGCCGCCAAGAACCTTACGTAAGCCTTATCGATAGCAACTTCTGAACTTTTTTCCATCTGCCTTCTTCAATCACGCCGTCGCGAAGGGCTCAACCGTAGCTTAACGCAACACAATGGGCAGAAAGGCGGCCAAGTCAGCGAATCCACCGCAAGGCCAGAAGAGGCCGCGTGAAGATGCCGAAGCAGGAAGCCCGGACAAACCGGTAAAACGCAAGCGCCAGGCTAATGATCTCAGCATGGTCGAGCTCTACAATGATCTTGCTGCAGAATCAGAAGAGATCCGGTTAGAAGCAGCCAAGCAGCTAATTCTCAAGTTTTCTCCTGAGAACAAACCTTCCGCGACAGATGTGTTGAAGGCTCTAAACCGACTTATCCAAGGCCTGTGCACCCACCGAAAGGCAGCCCGGTTCGGTTTCTGTGTCACCCTGACGGAACTTCTGAGATTGATATTCGCACCTTCGGGGGCTTCGATCGAGGGCTTAGACCTCAACGTTGACACCTTGCTGAAGAAGGTGGAGAAACAGACCAAAACTGAGGGAAATGTATCTGGACTGGTAAGGAATGCTTATGCGTATTGGAATCGAGCTAACACGTGAATATAGGAGCGAAGAAACCATTTGATTGGGAAACTCTTTGCATACAAGGCCGTGTTGCAGTCCTCGATTCTGATCGAGCCGGAGCTGGCTATGAACAGCTGGAACCAGCTCCTGGATCTCGTCTTTGGAATGGCTAGAGACACGCCCTGGCTTCGGGAGGAATGTGCACTGGTTCTAGTTCAGACAATCGAGACTCTTCCGACCGAGGCAAAACTCGAGCCATGCGTGCGAGCTCTAAGCGACCGCCTCGTTTCTTACAAGATTGCAAACACGCCAGAGGGCATCGCAGTATGGCTTGCATTGCAAGAACAGCATGCGTTCACGTTGCCGCCGAACGTGTGGCACGACAACGATCCTCTTTCGATGAAGAATCGGCCGAAGCTCGCGAAAGTGTTGAAAGGAGATATCCAGAGCTCCCTTGGTAGCGACGAATCGGATGCAGTGAAATCCGCCGCTACCAACGCTAACCCGCAATTCGCATGGAACACACTCTTGTCGAAGGTTCTGCAGATGGACAGCGAGTCCAAAGCAGCCCGGACGGATGCGAGTAAATCTCAGTTTGGGCAGCTATGGCTCCACATTGTCGACGGTAAGCCGCCAATTGATTATACGATAATAGCCACTGACCGAACTAGCGCAACTGTTTGGGTCGTCTTCTTCACACGAACGCAAGTCTTGGGGTTTCAAGCTGTTCGCACAGATGATCGGCCAAGTCCCTGAGTGGACATTCCCAGCCTTGTTCAGTCCCAACTTCATGCGGACCCTCCGGAACCAGACGTCGAAAGATGATAGGTTTCTCCACGCAGCAGCCTTACTGGCTTGGAAAGCGATTGCACGCAGGGCTCAACAAACTCCGGAATCATCGCTCTCCCTCATTGTGGAGCTGACATCCAAGAATGGAACTACAGACTTTGAACATTCGTCCAAGGCGGAGACACTGGAAAAAGTAGCTCTTGCGGCGGACAACAATGGCCTAAGGAAGATCGTCCGCCATTTGCACTCACTACTCATCCGACCGGAAACTACAGAACAGAACGTAGCTGATCACCGGCGTCAGACTATTGCAGACTTACTCCTGAACATTGTCAAACACTACACACACTATGACGATCTTGTTGCTGAGTTCTCGGAGAAGGACAACTGGCTGCGAAACACATTAGATCTGCTTGTTGAACACGCTTACTTCAATCCGAGCCAAAATGCGAAGGCGCGCAAAGTACCTTCGCCGCTCATCAGCGACTCGAGCCGAGAAATGTTCCAGGAACGATTGTCTTCATGTCTAACGCGGTTGCGACCTGTGGCTGCTGGCTCACAGACGTCTTTTGGTGTCGTTGTGGTCGACAAGGTTCGGTCCAAGGCAGCCAATCAAGCTTTCGAGCAGATATTCAAGGCAGATGAAGGTGTCCAAGAAACTTTGGAAAAGGCCTACGAGACCTTGGATATTGTCAAAACTAGTGTAAGCTTCTCTACAATCAACATGTGCTGATTCTCAATCTGACATGGCCACAGGACACAACTGATGGCAAAGCATCGGTCTTCCAAGGGCTTACTCTCTTGTATGCTTTCACTTTCATCCAGATCTTCAACGGTGATACAGATGCTATCATGATGCTGCACGACCTGGATGCATCTTACAACGCCATCTCAAATCCCAAGAAGGGTGCTTCGAGCGAAAGCCAAGACGGATTTATCGAAATACTCCTCTCTTTCTTGGGCAATACTCGTACGTTGTTCCATAAGATCGCAATCGAGGCGTTTACTGCGTTCGCTCCTGAGATCAGCCTCGAAGGCTTGAGGTCCATGACGGATATCCTTGACACAGAGGAGACTCTCGAGGGACAGAAGCAACTTTTCTCTCAGGCCGATGAGGAAGCAGATGTGGCGGAGTCGGATGATGACGAAGACACGGAAGATGCATCGGACGTGGAGATGGTTGGCGGTGATGCTAAGGATGATGAGAGCAACTCGGGTGATTCAGAGGACTCAAACTCTTCAGATGGTGATTCTGAAGATGAGGATGACGACGATGAACTTACGCAGTTCAACAACAAGCTAGCCTTGACACTGCAGACGTCAGGGCTTGCTGCGAACGGTGACGAGTCAGGTGATGACTCGGACGACTCCGATATGGACGACGAGCAGATGATGGCTCTGGATCCTCATCTCTCGAATATCTTCAAGCAACGAAGCCAGATTGCAGGGAAGAAACAACGGGAGGAAGCCAAGCAGAACGTGATTCGATTCAAGTCCCGTGTCCTGGATCTTCTAGCGGTGTTCCTCGACAAGCAGTTTTCCAACCCGCTCAGTCTGGAAGTGTTGCTACCGGTGTTGCGACTCACCCGAGCGTCAGCGAACAAGCAGTTCACGGACCGGAGCGCAAAGCTGTTGCAGTCGACGTTGGCGAAAAACAACACGCCACTTCCACTACTGGAGGATGCAGAGCCTGTATGGGAGATACTGAAAGCCGTCCACGAAGAAGCCAAGCAGGGCGGAGCGTCGACTGCGCATGGCAGTGCATGTAGCGCAGCCAGTTTGCACGTTGTCCGGACTCTAGTCAACGCTGATCCGGACAACTATGCAAAGGTCGTGGATGTATATGCTGAGAGCCAGAAAAACTGGTTCATGGATAGGAAGTCAGAGGTCCGGGACAGCATGTTCTCGCAGTTCTTGAATTGGTCCTCACGGTCCAGGTCCGCCACGAAAGCGGAGGCGGAGTAAGAAAGGGAGGTCAGACCTTGGGACCTCCTAAGCCTCGACCCTTCATAGCTCGATACCCGAAGTGTGAATAGAATAGCATCTGTCGATCACATAACCTTCTCGATCTCGTCCGCGAGGACGGTTCGTTCGTAGTGACATGTTCTAGTCAAAGTATACCCAGTTGCGCAGGCTGGTGTGTTGTGAAGGAATCGCAGCTGGCTACTACAGTACTAGAATAAAGGCTTGAGTACCTTTGGCCTTTGCCTACCCTGGGGTAACACACCGTACTCGGACTTTTGTCCTGGTGCTGTTGACCTTCGCGTGACGCGTATACCGCGTGTATCCTACCTCGGTGACAGGTCGTTGGCTGGTGCCTTCCTGAGCTTTGCCCCAGTTGCCCCACCAAAGTTTTGGAAGCCTAGCTCCGTCATCCCGCATTGGCAAACAGGCGTTCCGATCAACTTCAACATACCATACGCTTTGTACCTTACTCGCCTATCTTCTCCGCTCAGATTTCGCTTACCGATACATATTCAGTGATTTCCGGCGTGCAGCTGCTCGAATGGCTTGCACGCACGTCAACGCGGCGGGTGAGTGCCCCGCTCTGGTTCCAGGAACGCGTCCGAAAGCTAACCAGGTGCAGAGCTGCGCGCTCCAGGCCCGAGCCAGTCTGTCTATCGCGAAGACTGTACGCAATGCTTCGACTCTATTGTACGCTAGCCACCAACCTCTTATGCCCCCACATAAACTGACCCAAGTCAACTCAGGATGACCCCAGCGGCCTCGATGTTTGCCTATACTGCTTCAACGGCGGCTGCACGAGCGACCGAAGCCATTCCTCCCTCCACGCCGCGAAGACAAGCCATCCTCTTGTCCTGAACATCAAGCGCACGCGCAAACAGGTGCAACGCGACGAGCCTCCCCAGAAAGTCTCCAGGCTCGCCATTGCCGCCGAGACCGAGGCCGACCGCTATGACACAACAACGCACGTGAAGTGCTACGCTTGCGGCGTCGACGATGTGGACAAGAGCTCAGGGAAACTCTCCGAGGTGGTCGATGCAGTGTTGAAGGCCAATACATTCGCGCGGCAAGAGGAGGTCAAGGCCTGGGAGCAGGAGATGACGGCATGCGAGCATACACTTTGCCTGGAGCAGGATGCGGCACGCCAGATAGAGTCCCAGGGTCTGGGCCAGTGCTCTTCGTGCGACCTCAAGGAGAATCTGTGGCTCTGCTTGTCCTGCGGCAACCTGGGTTGCGGGCGACAGCAGTTCGGCGGCATTGGTGGCAACTCTCATGGTGTAGCTCACACGAAATCTTCAGGTCATCCGGTGGCTGTCAAACTTGGCTCTTTGACTGCTGACGGGACTGCCGACGTCTACTGTTATTCCTGCGATGAGGAGCGCGTCGACCCAGAGCTACCCAACCACCTGGCACATTGGGGCATCAACATCAAGGACAGAATCAAGACGGAAAAGAGCTTGACAGAGATGCAGGTAGAGCAGAACCTATTGTGGGAGTTCTCCATGACCACGGAAGACGGCAAGGAGCTGAAGCCGCTGTTCGGGCCCAACTTCACCGGCCTGAAGAACCTTGGAAACAGCTGCTATCTTAACAGCACGTTACAGGCTTTGTTTGCCATGCCCGAATTCGCGGATCGCTACTATCTACCGGACCGCCCTCCGCCAGATGCTCCTCAGCCTGCCGAAGACCTGGAGACTCAGCTTCGGAAGGTCGCCGACGGTTTACTGTCAGGGCGCTACTCCAAGCCTGATAGTGATGTTATCACATCGGAGAACACGCCAGAGGCTCCTCACCAGAAGGGACTTGCTCCTGCCATGCTGAAGCATCTTATCGGGCGTGGCCACGAGGAATTCTCTACAATGCGACAGCAAGATGCATTCGAGTTGCTGTTACATATTTTGAAGCTCATCTCAAGGTCACAACATGTGGCACCTGCCCAAGACCCGGTCGACGCCTTCAGGTTTGTCATGGAGCAGCGCTTACAGTGCCTCAACTGCAAGAAGGTTCGGTATCGAGATGACGAGCAAGAGAACATATCGATCCCCGTTCCCATTCGAAGGCTACCAAAGGACGACTCGATGGAAGTGACAGACAGCGAAGGCAAGGAGAAGCCCAAAGAGGAGTTTGAGTCGGTCACGCTGAAAGAGTGCCTGGACATCTTCACGGCTGATGAAGTAGTCGAGCTTACCTGTTCGGCCTGCGGTAGCAAGGCAGGTTTCACCAAGAAGAGTTTGTTCAAGACCTTCCCTGCGGTATTGGCAGTGAACGCACGTCGCTTTGAGATCGTCAACTGGGTGCCTACTAAACAAGATGTACCAGTCCTTGTTGATGACGAAGCTTTTTCATTCGACGCATACAAGTCGAAGGGCCTCCAACAGGACGAGGAGCTACTTCCGGAGGATGCTGACGCGGGCAGTGCTACCAACAAGTGGGTGCCCAATGAAGGGGCACTGTCCATGCTCGAGGCCATGGGCTTCCCCCGAGTCAGGTGCGAGAAAGCTTTGCACGCAACTGGAAACGCAGACCCAGAAGCTGCATCCAATTGGCTGTTCGCGCACATGGAGGATCCTGACATCGACACTCCAGTGGATTTCAATGCGGGTAGTGGCTCTGGCGGTGGTGCTTCATCGGCTGTTGACCCTGAGAAGATTGAGAACCTGGGTGCAATGGGCTTCAGCGCACCCCAGGCACGGCAGGCATTGAAGGAGACTGGAGGCGACATGGAGCGAGCTGTGGACTGGTTGTTCAGCCATCCGGATGCTCAAGGAGATTTCGACGAGGGCGGCAGTTCGGAGGTAGGTGCTATGTCCGACAAGGCCGAATATGCCGGTGTCGGCTGCAGGGTACTAACGGGGATTTGCAGGAACCAACAGCCGCGAAAGAGAAGACGTTGGCAGGAAGTGATAAGCTGCCGGCCAATTTCCAGCTGCAGTCGATTGTTTGTCACAAGGGCAGCTCCATTCACGCCGGGTAAGGCTGCTTATTCGAACCATCTACAGCGTCTGTTAACCACTGCAATAGACACTACGTCGCATTCGTGCGCAAGCAAATTCCCGACGAGCAGTCTGCTGCTTGGGTACTGTTCAACGACGAGAAAGTGGCCAAGGCAGCCGATGTGGAGGAGATGAAGAAGTTTGCCTATGTGTATTTCTTTAGGCGTTTGTAAGCTGTGGGTCTGGGTCCTGCATCTCGGGGAGCACTACCGGTAGCATTGCGGGCGGCGCAGAGACGACGGGAAGGTGTCGGGTTCTTCTCGCGACATGTCGAATTCGGAGCGGGCGCAAACAACATGACGAAAAGCATAATGAAGCATAGATAGGACAGTTGGGCTGACGACGATACAATGCATGATATGATGATCAGATAAGATGATTGTAACGATGACTCGGCCCTCGGACCAGGGCCCACTGACCCCACGCCGCGGGCGAAAGCTCGGCCATGACGGCCTTTTCTTCGCATCGCCGTCACTAACCTCGCCTTCGCACCTTCGCACGCCAACCCTTCGACACCACCTCCACACCACTGACCCCATCCCCACATACCTTTACAACACCCCGATACCCTTCACACAACCTCAGCCATGTTCAGAAGAGTCGCAGCAGTCGTGCCGCAGGCCGGCCGCATCGTCGCCACCAGCGCCCGTCCGATGATCGCTTCCCCCGTCCGCGCCGCAGCTGCATCCGCCACAGTCGCCGTCAACTCGAGGCGGCAGTACCACGAGAAAGATGAGTCGCCCTCTGCGCATCCCATTCCGTCCGTGGGTCCAATCGCTTGTCTGCACATCTCGGGACTCTGATGGAAGCTTATCGTGAACGCCCAGCTAACCTCCTCTTACTGCTAGACCACTACAACCGACCGCGCAATGTCGGCTCCATGTCCAAGGCAGACACAGATGTCGGCACCGGCCTCGTCGGCGCACCCGCATGCGGCGACGTGATGAAACTGCAGATCCGCGTCGACCCCAACAATAACACCATCAGCGACGTCAAGTTCAAGACCTTCGGCTGCGGCAGCGCCATTGCGAGCTCCAGCTACCTGACCGAGCTGGTGCGCGGCATGACGCTCGAGGACGCCGCCAAAATCCGGAATACCGAGATTGCAAAGGAGCTCTGCCTGCCGCCTGTGAAGCGTGAGTCCCTCCTACCGTGCGAAGTGTGCGAATATCGGAGCCGTTGCTGACGCCATACAGTGCACTGCTCCATGCTCGCCGAGGACGCCATCAAGTCCGCCATCTCAAACTACTACACCAAGAACCCGACTGCGCGGAAAACAGACCTCGGCGGCACCGGCTCCTCGTTGCCGAAGATCGAGGTAGAGACCATCACAGAGCCCAAGACCGCGACTGCGTAACCACCCGGTCGCAACCGAAATTGATCCCAGAAAATGAAAAAATAAGAATGAAATGAGAATAAAAAAGAGGGAGCACAGCGATGCGCATGTGAAAAGGACAGGGGGAGACGTGTATATTAGTGCCTTCTGCGAGGAGGGGTGTCAGGGCCTTCACTTTTTTCTTCCTTCCAACAAACCTGACTCTGGATCGGAGGGGACCGAAGGAGTTGAGAGCGTTGCTGTACTTTGGGTTCCTGGGTAGCGTGTGCGTCTCACGTTGAAATTGAGAATGGAATGCCTGGGCGTGGGTGCACGCCGTGCCGTCGTATATCGAATCAAAGCACCTAAATTCAACCTTTCTTCTTTTGCTGCGTCTCTTGCGTGTGGTGTGGGCGTGTTTTGCGGCGGGAGCGGAGGATGTTTTTGTAGCACCAATGTGAACCGTAATCATGTCGTGTCTTTCGGTCACGAACGAAAAACAGACAATTCAGTCGCATAAAGGAGAAAGAAGGATGAGACAAGCTATATTGGTACGAGTCCACTGGGTCGCCTAGTCTGGTGGATGCCCGTGAGCTGAGTCTCACGCCACTTTTGCGATCTGCCAGCCAGCCGGTCGCGTGGATCTGATGATCCCCACCCAGCAGTTCTTATCGATAGAAATAAAGCTGTTGGTCTTAGTAGGCGGCTTGGTATTTGTTGTTTTGTGCTTGGGGAGTGGATGGTGAGGCGGGGAGGGGGAGGGTGGAGGGTGGGATGGGGGTTTAGGAGAGGGAGAGGGTGTGGGAGAGCTTGGATGTAGAATATTTAGCTGTTACGCTACTAGTATATTAACACCGTGTTGGTACGTGTTAGTATATATTAGTAGTGTTCTGTATACTGTATATATGTGTTTATTATTATTTTTGAGGCTAGCACAAGCAAGTGCGGGCTTTAGTGGTAATAAGGGAGGTGCGATACCACAGCCTGGATACCGATATCGACACCAAAAAGCCTGCATCTCGTACACTGCTGCCTCGATAGCGAAACTATCTCAGAACTCCTAGGTCTCTGTAGACAGTTGGGAAGGTTCCAGCACCGCTCACTCCATTAATAGCGACAGAGAGCCCGCCCCGCCTTTTTCACGACTCTAGATTACAAGCTGCGCCTTCGCTACGACTCCAGACTACAAGCTACCCATCGAGAGCCTGGCTCGGCACGCCGATACTCTCGCGTACCTCGGCTTCTACGATGGGCTTGATCGCGGCGATCTAGGGATGGGCTATTGAACCCACAAACGCTCTGCATCAGCTTAGAGAGCTCTATTCATCTTTTGTCTGCCTATTTACAACGCTTCGTTTTGTGTTACTGTTGGGTGGCAGTGGCAGTCCATATTTTTATATATCACGTTACGGGACACTACTTTGTGGTTCGTGTCAACAATCGGAACAGACGACACCTCGGATTGTAGCTGGGCCACTATCCTCCCGGAAAAGCTGGGGGAGCTGGCGCTTTTGATGGTAGTACTGTAAAAAAACCAACCTTCACTGCAAAGTGTGTAAACGACGGGTTTGAAACGCTGGCAGTGCGTAAGAAGGTTAGGTACCTGTTAAAATTAAGAGAAGTACTGCTCGATGTTCTTCCCAGCGACATCGATCCCCACATATGACAGAGTACTCTTGCGGATGCCGAGATTTCGCTGCATACGTATTGGCCTGCCTGGAAGAAGGGAGTCCGGACAGCGTTGTCGACGGCTGGGTCTTCCTGGGGTGCATGGTGAGCCGTGAATCATCTGCCCTATAAGGTTAATAACAGTGGAATGTAGTATCAAAGTAGGACGAGGTGTTGCCGGGCCTTGTTGTACTGATCTTACCTCGTGTCCATAGAATAGGCAATCACTCCCACTCCGCCTCTACTAACTAATACAATCCCCTCGTCTTCCAAATCTCTCTCCCACAAGCCCCACTCCCTCATTTCTCCTCCTCCCCAAGATCAACCCCCTCAAACCACAACGCGGCGACTTGGGGAGCGGTGCCTGAGGTGCGGGTACAATGTCAACTAGAGTGAGATAGTGCCACTTGTTAGCCCTGCTTACCGGGAGCCGCGAGACAGCCCGTAAACCCAGACGAGGCTAATTGTTATTATTCCCAACACCAGCTGCATATTAGTAATTGCGGAATAGAATTATCGGGCTCTGCCAACATGATAACAATTCAACAGGTCCTTGACGCTGCGGATAGTCTCTATTTTACGCAAACTGTCTAGACTATCTTTAAAGCACTTGAGCTCGCAGTGTTAGGTAGGATTGAATAGCTTTAGGCGATTATGAAAGGCGGCTGGTATCTAGACAGCCTTTACTGGGTAAGTTTGTCATATGAATATAAAGTTAGTGGACGTATATAGCGTAATATCGCTATTCGTAGTTTCACTCTAGAAGCCTGGACATACGCCAGTCGTTCTGCATGGGGATACGAAGCCGATTACCCTACTCCCAGAGTTTCAAGCCAAAGGCGTTCTATATACGCATAGGAGACCACCGAGTTCCTTTATCGAGTTTTGCCGCGGCTTGCCCAAGCTCGCGAAGTATCACATTTGATACGCATAGGAGATCGGCAAGGTAAAAATATAGTGTGGATATCAAGCTAATCCTCCCAAATCGAGCGCTACGACTGATAAAGAACACGACAACCTCGAGGGTGGCGATGATGCCTCATTCTGTGGGTTGGAATTATGAATTTTTTTTGGTGAATCGTCAAGCTACATACACGTCCTCTCTATGTCGAGAAGTAACAGCCAGCTGTCAAGTTCTCTGGATAAAGTTTGTCGCAACGAGTCTACACCAACGAAATTAGGTAGTGATTAAATCTAACATGGTCGTAATATCTTGAGTCTCTTTAGTAAGACTTTCCGCTCTTCTGACTACTGGCATCTTCCCTACTACTCGCATCCGCCCTAGTTACCGTTACGTGTGTAGAGACCATGATGTCATTCTTCTTCAACGATCTTTGCGTGCCGCCGACGGTCTGGAGAGACCGCAGGTTTATTCCAGCTTCCGACCTTACAATGTGCTCCTCGCTGTCGTTGTCGAACGACATGTTTCGCGAGGCATCGCGGCTCGGTTGGCCCGGTCGGCTGCGGTTCGTCGCGCTGGCACCGCCGCCCCCGATGGACACGAAGCCGCTTCCGTGCGCTTTGTAGACTTTTCTATTGCTACCCGAGTTCAGGGTGGTCGGGAGCCAAGGCTTGAGCCAGATCTTGAGGAGCGGGAAGACCATGGGGAGGTTCGTGGTGATGACGGCGATGAAGGTTTCTCTGGTGCCCCACGCGGCTGCTAATTGTCCGCCGTGCACGGGATCCTGTGAGAAGGTCAGTTTGATGTTGCGATTGTTTTCTTTCCTTGCGAATTCCGACTTACCACGAGAACAAACACGCTCTTCAAGATCGCACAGACAACGATGAGGATGCCACCGCTGAGCACGAGCGTGGCAGCAAGCTTCTTGTAGGTTTTCAAGCTAGACTGCCACAGCATCGGGAGCGGGATCACGAAAAGGTAGGCATCAGTCGATACGTTCCCGATGAACATGACCCAGATGATCGGCCTTGATACAGCCGCTTGACATGTGTTTCCTGGATCAGGGCTGATTTGCCAGTAATGATTGAATGGCCGACACGAGAGATAAATCGTCATGATGAGAGCGACGAATGTCGTGGCGATAAGACCAATTGCGATGTGAATACGTATCCTGTATCGCGTGAGGCCATCCTGAGAAGTTTCCGTCAGTAGATGCCAGCCATTCTGAACCTGCATAGGCATACGTGGAGTCGCAAGTAGAAGAACACGACACATAGTTTCAGCGTCCAAAGGAGACATGATGCTGAAGTCCAGCCTGCCAGCTGGATCTTGGCACCAATAAGCCTGACATTCTTGTTAGCCGACCTGCGTTTCAATTCGTGCTTGATAAGACAAGAACTTGGAGACACGAAGTACCTGAGTTCGTATTCCGGATCATCTGGCGAAAGCGCGCTTCGCTGCGCTGGGGTCATGCCACTGTTGTCAAGCCCATGAGCCGCAACTCCCACATTATAGCCAAGAGCGCACTGCGCAGAGTAGATAAGCTGCGTATATCAAACATCAGCGCATGTACATCTAAAGAAGAGCGACCCGGTGGATGGGAGCACATACTATTGCAAGCCATATTAAGTAATCGTCTACACGGAGGTCGCGAACGCCCACGGCTACAATTCGAGCATAGGTTCGTAGGATCGTAAAGGAGACGCCTAAAGCGTACAGTGTGAACAGTTCTACCGTCTGACTGTCAGGCATTGCGATTGCCGAAATGTGAGATGCTGATCTGGAGAGTGATCACTTGTGGGCCATGGGATCGTCGTCGTCCTCGGGGTGATCGATTGTTCATAAGGGCACGCACAAGCACACAAAATGAGTGGCACAGACAGGATGCCCAATCTATGAGCATGGATCGGTATAAGCGGTTCGTCGTAATCAATTGACGGTGCAACTGCATTAGAGCGGAACCGTGCAGCATCGGTCGACTTACCTTATAACAAAGGCAGGGTGAACCTAAGCGAGTATGATGCGTGCGTCAGGTTACTGAAAAGATGCCGTCTCCGCGTTGGTTCACAGGCATGGTGGGAGCTAACCGCAGATTTGATACCGTAGAGTTTTGCATTGCCCGGCTGAGCTAAAGACAACCTTATTAGATCGCTTACCGGGAGGTTGTTGGGCTGGGTAACCCGGGGGGCCGGCTCTGTAGAGGAGCGGCACGTTGCTGAAGTTTGAGATCGCTGGCCAGTAGCTCAGCTAGGCAATGCAAAACTCTACGGCACATAAGTTTCCCTGCCAGGTACGTTCGACCGGCGACTGCCCGAAACAATCGTTAACGCGGCATGGAACCGAAATAAGTATGCTCCGGAATGGTCAGGTAGCGTGGCATCGGGGAGATTCTCCATGGAGTTAGTATACATTAGCATACATTAGTGGATTTTTAGTGGGGTTTTGGTCTGGATCCTTCGCAAATGGCTACCCTTGCCCGCCGCTGGCTGATTCGAGGCCACGGCCCGCAGCGAGACTAATATTCCATCCGCGATGGGGTAAACCCGTAATTCGATCATTGGAACGCACATGTCTACGAAGTGTTTCCTGGCTGAGGTTTTTGTTGTTCGTTTAAGCACCGTTTACCAAGAAGATCCTCCCGAACTCGCATCTCGCGATAGAAATCCGCCGAACTCGCCTGCATATACGCAATATGTGAAGAAGATATGGCGTACCGTGATAGCGGGACAAAAGCATGTGGAGCGGGACATGTAACCAATTGGAAGTCGCCGCAAGGTAGCAGCCCTAGGCAATGGCAGGGGGGTCTCTTGGGAGGAATAGCACCACCCGCTCCATGCAGCAATGCGCCTTCCTTTCCGAGGGGGCCATTTCCCACGGGTTGGAATTTCCTCATCTTCCTGGCACCCGGAGCTGAAACATTCATCACCAGTACAGGAAGCACTCAATCTTCTCCTGCGTGGTTGATCCTCATTCATACAATGTTTGCCCGCTTCCTAGCGCCATTGGCCGCGGTCGCCTCGTCGATTATTCCTCTCGTTGCTTGCGGACCTGCTCCCGCTCCCATCCCGCTACCGACTACACCTGCCTCGGGTATTGACGTTCAAGCCTTCGCAAAGCAGCTGAGCAAGACGGCCCAGATCTTTCTTCCGAATGACAGCCAATTCACGACCTATACGGTTCGGTGGTCTAACCTTGACGCCCCGACAGTAAACGTTGTTGTCCTTCCTGGAAATGAGCAAGATGTCTCAAAGATCGTAAGTTCTCCCTTTCTCTTACCCCTCCTGTCGCGCGAGCGACCGTGTGCGGTCTTGGATACTCAACATCACCTGTCAACCCAAAGAGTCAAGCTAACACTTCTCACCAAAGGTCCAATTCGCCTACCAGAAGAATATCCCCATTCTTGCTTACAACGGCCACCATGGTGCTCTCACCACACTGGGAAAAATGGACTACGGCATTGCTATCAACCTGGCCCAACTCAACTCCCTAAAGATTGCCAAGGACAAGAAAACCGTGACCGTTGGTGGTGGTATCAACTCCCACGTCCTCACTGAGCAACTCTGGGCCGCTGGAAAGCAAACTGTCACTGGAACCTGTGAATGCGTGAGCTACCTGGGCCCTGCCCTCGGTGGAGGTCATGGCTGGCTTCAGGGCCACCACGGCCTCATCTCCGACCAGTTCGTTTCCTTGAACATCGTTCTTGCCACTGGTGAGGTGAAGACGATCAACCAATCGTCTGATCTGATGTGGGGGCTCAAGGGAGCAGGCCACAACTTCGGCATCGTCACTTCAGTGACCAGCAAGATCTACGATATCGAGCACTCCAACTGGGCGATTGAGACCATCGTCTTCGGCGGTGACAAGGTCGAGCAGGTTTACGATGCCGCCAACAAGCACCTCATCCAGAACGGAACCCAGAGCGCCGACATCCACCAATGGTCGTACTGGCTGAACGATGCCACTCTCGATGCCGACAAGCCTGTCATCGTCGTGTACACCATGCAGGAAGGCGTCGACGCTGTCGACTCTGTCTACACCCAGCCCTTCAAGGACATCGGCCCTCTCGCTGTGACCCCTGAAGCCGGCACCTACCGTGACCTCGGCGCGTGGACCAACATTGCTCTCGACTCCCCTCCCTGCCAGGACTTCGGCTTCAACAACCCCCGCTTCCCCATCTACATCAAGAACTACAACGGCACCGCACTGAGAGCCGCCTACGACCTCTACGCCTCGGCCATCTCCGGTGCCGACAACCCGTACACAAATTCAATGTACGACACTCCACGATACAAAGTCGCCATGTCTAAGGCATAGACTCTTTGTATGTGAAGCCACATTTGCGACTCGGCTGACTTTGCTAGTTTTATGTTCGAGGATTACGCTACTGGCGGTGTTCGCGCCATCGACGACCGCTCCAGCGCCTTCGCTTTCCGCTCTGATCGCGTGCTGGCGGCCCCGCTCATCATCTACGACTCCACTGGCGCTGCCGAGGATGCGTCGGTCGCAAAGCTCGGAAACCAGCTGCGCGAGATCATCCACCAGGGCACCCAGCAGTCGGAGCTGCACACATACGTCAACTACGCCTACGGCACTGAGACAACGCAGCAATGGTACGGCTACGACGCCTGGAGGCAGGAGCGGCTCAAGGCCCTCAAGACAAAGTACGACCCCAAGGGCAAGTTCAGCTTCTACGCGCCCATCTTGTAGATGTCGGGTGCGACGCTGTTTTGTCAGCTATAGAAATCTTAATGTATATACGTTTACGCAGTATGATAGCGTCCAAAACGGTTTGTCCAAAGCATGCACGAGTCGCGTCCTGTCGCAGTGAGGTTTTGGCAATCCTTCCCCGTCAGTGCAATCCATGCCGGGCGCCGGGGAGCGTCCCCAACCTGCGATTGACAGCGCAAAGACAGCGGAGGAACTCCTTATCGGCCCGAGCCATCCCCGGATACACATGCTCATGGTGCTCGACGCAACCATCTAGATTTCCAAAACACACAGCGTCCATGGTCCTTTTTGGAATCCTCCGGAGGAATACGTTTCGGCGCGTTTCGCGAAACGAGGTTGAAACTTGGACTCCCGACGACGATAATGTCATTGGTGAGTATAACAATGTCGGCCATATAACCTAGTACAGTGTGGACGAACTCGCGAGGGGAGGCGCCCAGGGCAGGGGACGGCCGGGGCACGGCAACTAGGATGGGTAGTAGAGCGCTGAGCTCGGATCCATGCCTGCATTAGTGAGCCGCTACGGGTGGTGGTCTAGCTCGAGCCTCAAGCAGGGTAGGGTGAAGGAGGAGGAGGAGGCTGTCAGCGTCGCCTTGTCACGCCATTATACCAGGAATACCTGCTTCATGGTGCTGTCGTCGACAGAAGAACCCACGCACTCGCCATCCATGAGGCCGTACACGAAACAATCTCCGGCCATGGTCCGGCAGCCGTGAGGCTTGTTGCAGATGGCGTCTCGGCCATCGCGACCATCCGGCCGGAGCAGCGTGGTTAGCGGCGAAGCGGCGCATTTCTTAATGGTATGGGAACGACCGAGGTGCGGGAGTTGTGCAGGTGTGTGCGTGGCGCTGAGCAGGAAGGGAACGCTGCTGTTGGACAGGATCCACACCTCGTGGCCGCGCTGTGTTGTGCGCGGGCCGAAGCCCATGTAGCCCTTTGACGTGATGAAGAACCGCCGCGAGGTTGTTGCAGTCTTCAGCGCGTAGTGGATCGACGATATGCCATCGTCCAGGTCTTGCTGCGTGAATGTGGCTGTGCGACTCAGCGTGTCGCGGGAGATGCACCGCGACCACATGCGCCACGCTCTATAGGCTTCGAAATCCTCGCTGGTTGCTCTGCGACAAGAGGCTTTGCCATTGGCCCGTCGTGTATCGTGCGGGTCTCCAGAACTCGTGTGGACGATATCGCCGATGAGCGTCCTCCAGAAGGCTTCGTCGTAGGTGCATCCGGTGGGATAGGAAGTGCGACGTTGCTGGTGTCTCTGCGTCTCGAGATTCCAGCTTCGGATCGCAGCGAGTGTCTCGCTGATTTGATTGTGTCGACTGACGTCGCCAACAGCTATCACGTAGTCGACGTAGGTGCCAGAAGCTTCTAGGATCGAGTGTTGTCGGTGGAGACGTACAGGACTGCTGTGTCCGCCACTCGCATTATACAGTCCCAGAGACGCGACTCGATCGATCTCGACCGGGAGACATGGCAGGGACCAGTCCATCACCCATGAAGCGAGATCATTGACTCGCTTCCGACTCAAAACGGCGCTCAAATCTCCAGCAAGAACCGTGAGTGACTTTGTTCTTTGGACGATATTCGCAGCTGTCTGTACAAAAGTCGTGCACACATCCATCTGGTAGTCAGGAAGCATCGCTGGTCTGTTTTGCCAATCTGTGACCAAGCCGAGGAGTGCGAATATCTTGTCGCGTTTGTCGCTCGCCTCAAGCGGCCGGAACCTCCATAGCAGCGAGAGCAAGTCGATGTCAAGCCGTGCCTGGTGATGCTGACGGGCCTTGTCGATTCGTAGAACAGTGTTGCTGAACGTAGTTAACGTGCTCTGACCGCGGAAGGCGCCCGACAGATCTAAACAAAAGGTTTGGCGATCATGGGCGAAGCGTGTTGCTGCCTCCGAGAACATTGTCCAAGGTGCAGAAAGCTGTCCATAATGTACTGTCGCCTTTTGCGAAAGGACAGTCTCTTGAATTACCCAGATACGAGTCCACTGGTTCTTTGTCAGTGAAGGTCCAATGTGATCAGACTTCGATGTTCATAAAGGGCGCAGGGAACACGCGGACGCTTGTAGTAAAGTCTGTTGTGGAGGTGTCAGAGTTTACCCCACGCCCACTGCGCATAATGAAGGCCGTCTGTTCAGGCGGAACTCACCCAAGGTCTGCTCATAATTCTTTGAAGCCCAGCGAAGACTCTTGACGCTCGTGAGCCTAGAAGCTGCACATCACCAGATAGGAAGTCATGCAGACCATGGCCTTGACCGTACCTGCTCCAGAGCTTGCTCTCATCGTACTTGAGCATCTCAAGCAGTCTACTCGAAGTGCCATGCGCTAGGCTCGAAATAAGACAAAACGCACCGAAGACGTCGTTCGGGACATCAGCAGAGCTGAGATCATCGTGCAGGCAGTCCTGCAGATATTGGTTCAACATGTACTCATCGGCAGCGCCTCCATGCCAGACCAATCGTAACGGGCCGCCTTGCTCTTGAGACAATTTGTTTGAGGTCGAACTGCAAGTATGGCTGAAGCGCCGTCCCTGTTCATCTTCCGGGGTCGACTCACCCAGCCATATCACAGTTTCGCGGCTGTTTCGGTATATGTCTCCCATAAGTTTAACCTGCCGCGTCCGTTCCGAGACATCTGATTGATTGATACATAGAGCATCAACCCATACATTTGCATTGCGAAGGGGGTGTCGAAGTCGGCGAAGGATGGTGAGTAGGTTCTCCGAGACGAGAACCCGCACGCCGTTGCATGCTATGAAAACCTGCTTTGTAGCGTTGACATTCCCCCATGTGTAAGATATTGCAATGTAGCGGTTGCGCGCTTCGGCAATGGGACGCTCTAGAAGCTCGCATTCGATATCTCTATCAAATGCGTTTGGACGTAATCGGAGTAAGCGAATCGTTTGCGCCTCTGCCAGTAGTGGTTTGTAAATGCTGCCACCGGACATTGTAGCTGCTCAACAACGCCTATTCACATTGTACTCGTAACCGTTAAGTCGACATCTGGGAGAGAGCTTGCGATTTTGTGCTAGTAAGTAGAAAACTCAGCCTCACCCCCCGCAGCAAGCTACCATAGGTGTAGATAGCGTGGTGTTAGCCACTAATTTGGTGGGGTGGCGAAAATAAGAAACCAAACGCCCGATGGCAGGCCGTGTTCGATGTTGGTTCAAAGTCCTAGCAAGGCAGGCCCCCACGTCTGGGGCCTAGAGAGAAGGCAGACGCACGGACTCGAGATCGGCTCACGTGCAGGGTAACACCCCACTATACAGTAACTCTTCAACGTAGTTCACATGCATGGAACGCCGCCAAGATAATTTTCCATAAAAATTACCGAACAACGGCTCAAAAATGAAGAACAGGCTCAAGATAGTGTGTCTCGAAGTCCTTGCCGAAGTTGGCCAGATGTTTGCATCAGTTTTTCCACTGCATGACCAGCAGCCTGATGTTATCCTCATGCCTCATAAACAAGCCGCCAGTCCATGAAACCATGATGTGAGCATGCCCAGCTCACGTCTCCGCCACCCTAATGCTCCTCAACCAACACCGCACTCTGCCCCAGGCCCTTCTTCTCCTTCTCCTCCTCCTGGGCCTCACTCGGCTGAGCAACCTGCCTACCCTTCCACGACTTCATCAGATTCTTCAAGCCCTTCCGCATACCGTACTGCATCCACAGCGGCCAGCTCCTAACCTTGGGCACGATACCCCAGCTGTTCTCTGGCAGGATCAAGTGCGCGCTTTGGCCCTTCAACACAGCCTTGACAATCTCCTCAGCCACCGTCTCGGGATACAGAGAGTTGCCTGCAAATCCCTCGAACAGCGCCGTCCGCGTGTAGCCCTGGCACATGACGACGGTGCGCACCTTATCAGCCTTGTGTTGCGTCGCGAGCTCGGCTGCGAGACCTTCGTGGAAGGCCAGCGCGGCGGCTTTGGAGGCTGCGTAATCGACCATGTTCGGTGCGGAGAGGTATGCGGCGAGCGAGGCGACGGTGACGACCATGCCGTGGTTGCGCTGGATCATGTTCGGCAGGAACTGCTGGGCAAGGAAGTAGTGCGAGAGGGTGTTTACGTTGAAGGTAAGGCGGATATCATTTTCGGTGGAGTCGAGGATACTCTTGCCGCGCGCGCAGCCGGCATTGTTGATGAGGACCGTAGGGTCGCCGAGGGTGCTGCGAACCGAGGCTGCGGTGGCCTCGATGGCATTTTTGGAGGCGAGGTCGCACTGGAAGTAGTGGACAGACGGAGGAGCTGGGAGTGTTGGCTATGCTCTTGTGAGGTGGAAGTCTCATGACTTACCCTCATATGTGAGAGGCTGCACATCCAGCACAGCGACCTTGATGTTCTTCTCGGCCAGCAAGAACACGATGCTCTTGCCGATGCCATCGCTGCCGCCCGTCACGACCACGACCTCCTTCTCCCAGTGCCACCCATCGCGCTTCCAGTTGTTGATGACCTTGTCGTCGAGCCAGCCGCTGATGGAGCCCAGCACACCGAGTGCAACGAGCGACCTCAGGGTGCGGAACAGTGTCTCATTCTGGGAGGCGACTTGGGCGCCGCGCGAGGTGTATTTCGCGGCAAGGATGAGCGGTAGGGTAATGAGGGGATTGAAAGCTGTTGCTTTTAGAAGGCGTGTGGTGGTGTCCAGTGTCCAGCCTAGATGTGCAGTGTGAGCATGCGTCGGGGAAGATTGGGGCGTAGGCGCGGGAGGCGTAGGCGCGGGAGCCCTAGCCTAGCGCCAGGGTGCAGTTCCGAGTCGAACGAGCATGCACAACGTACCTTCGCGCGCAAGCTTCCACTCGCTTCGAATGGGCATCTTGAATCCGTGTTTCAAGATTCGAGGTTGATGCAGTAGCGATTAGGGGTTATAGAGAGTCAGTGATCAGCGTCAATGTGCTTACATCAGAGGATGCGACGGCGCACGGGGCCCTGTACGATCGAACAAGGATCGGGATACTCCAAATGCGGGGTTTTGCACCCCCAACCGAGGTCTTGTACCGGTGAAAGTATCACCCATGCTTCTTGTTCGCGCATTTCTCCTTTCTGAGACATTAATAACCAACCGATGGTTCAATCACCAGACGAGGACTATGATGGGCGTCAGCAAGTGGCTCCTGATGTAGTAAAACATCGTTGATCGTCAATCGTGTACAATTGAGAAATACAATGCTAAAGATATATGTGCGCTCTCATAAAAACCACAGAAGCGAAGATACTGACAAAGGAAATTCATCACCGAGGTATCTCTTCCAAAACGCCACCAGACCCGCAATGTCCTTTACAAAAATCAGAGCAGAACCAATCCCTCGCTATGCAAAACCTCAACCTAAAACATGTTGCTCGAATCCAGATCCATAATCGAGCTTTCAGGCGCGATGCTGGTTGGCGCGAGGCTGTGAGAGCTCCTCTTGCGACTATCCACACTCATTGCTCCGCTCATTACTCTCACCACCTTCTTGTTGTTGGGCCGCGCAACCAGCACCTGCGCAGGGCACACCACAATCTCGTCGTCTCCCTCCCCAAAATCATCTCCTTTCTTCACCACCAAGGGGAACAGAACAATCTTGACAACTGCCTTGCGCGCTTCGAGTTCGTTGTTTGACGTTTCTTGTCCCGAGCGCTCGTTCATGAGGGACGCGTTGAAGGTTACTTTAGCGACCAGGTCGCCGTTGGTGTCGTACTCGGGCTGCAGGGGTGGCAGCATGATGTATTCTGCGCGCTGCGTGCGCATTTCAATAGAAAGCGAGACCGCCAGGCGCATGACGTTGCGCAAAGATTCCTGGATCTGGCGTTGCAGATGCGATGGGGGCGGCAGGAGGGTGGCGAGTGTGCTGTAGATCTCATGAACAACAGCCTCCGTGTCCTGGGCGCGCTGTTGGACGAATGGTTCCCGCTTCGAGAGCAACGTGAGAGTGATGGCACGCCATTGAGCCACGGCGCGTGTAGGACCGACCTCCGACAGTGTCTTCTCCAGCGACTTGAGCTTCTGTCTCTGTTCTCTGTCCATACCGAAAAGGTACCTGGTGAAGACATATTCCCAGATCATTGTCATGACTACCGACATGAAGACGTCTCGACGCTTCACACGATCCGCGAGAAGCATATCGACATCCGAGCCGTCGAGGATGGCGTTGTCCAGGCGGGTGTCGATCTTTTGTCGAGTGGCGGTGTCCAGCCTGGTATCTGCAGTAACTTCGGACGACAGGCGGCAAGCGCGAACGTCTGAAAACTTGGAGAAGCGCAGTATCCATTGCTGGACGTGTTGACAAAGCTGTTGGCAAGCGCTGTCAAAGTAGTCCTCGTCGCGCACAGTGAGGAAGCTTTCATTTGGTTTCTTTGTCTCCAATATCTGCTTTTGCAACTTCTTGATCTGTTCGCGTGCGCCCTCAAGCTCAGTGTTCAGACGGTTGATTTCGGCGTTGCGCTCGTCGATGGCAAGTCCAATCTCTGTAGCTATTGCAGCTTGCATGCCGCTCGTGAGCTGGTTGTGCTGAGCCCGTAGTTGCTCGAGCTCTCTGGTGGACTGTTGCCATTGGTCCTGGATATGTTGACCTTCAGCTTGAAGTTGCGCATATCGTGCGTTGGCATCATTGGTCAGGTTGCGATTGGCGTCGGTGAGTTGATTGTTTAGCTCAGTCAGTCTGGCTATCTCTTGCTGAAGACGCTGCAAAGTATCGCGGAGTTGTCCAATGTCGATGTCTTTCTGGTGCAGCTCACGATCACGTGCTTCTACAGCCTCAGAGACAACTTGCTGGTCAACATCACGCTGCTGGGAGGCTTGCTGAAGAACTTCTTCAGCCCTGAGTCTTGCCTCTTCGAGCGATTTGTTCTGAGCCGCGAGAGAGTCAAGTTGCGACTGCAAGTCTAAAATCTGAATGCTCTGTCGCTTGCGCACGCTGGGCGGTCGTGTTGGTGACATTGGCGAGCCTTGCGCCTCACCCCATGCCTCCTACAAACTTTGTTAGCGATCGCCTGGACACTGTCGCGACGAGCAGTTGAACTTACGTAGACATCGGGCATTTCAGCACGACTCTTGCCTTTACCTTTCACTGGGTCGTACTTGGACGAGCTGGCAATACCCGAGGCGATGGCTGCGGTTGCTCCGGCAGCGAGTGCGATGCCTGGGAGATTGGGCTGCGACTTAGCGTCACGAGCACGGGCCTCGCCAATGTTGGCTGCAGCTCGAAGGTCACCTGACCTGCTTCTGTCCATTCTTCGAAGTGAACTGGTTGATCTGTTGCTGAGTGCACTGAGCGGGCGGTCTGCGTCTGTACTCCTCATACTGACAGAACGATCGCTTAACACACTTGGCGACCGCTGCTCTGCAATTCGCACCTTAATTGGGTCAGTGGTAGACGGAGAGTGATCGTGTGGGAGTCGGCGGGCGGGACTCAAGGTCATTGTACGATCGACGCTTTCTTGAACTTGCTGCCATGGCGATCCCTTTCTCTGCACAGGTGGTGAAGTGTCGATCTTCGAAGGAACGTTCGTGCGGCTCGCGGGGGTTGGTGTGACAGGAGGCGGCGACTTCATGCGCTCGGAGAAAGACTTGGTACTGTGGCTTCGTCGAGCCGACTTGACTTCATGATCGGGCAAGCTAGCGTCAGAAACCTTCCGGGCGTGTTTCTTCAGTAAAGGCAAGTCGTCCGGACTGGCTTCCTTGATTGGATCGAGGATGCTGCTTGGTGTATGCATATGCTTGTTCGAGGGCGTCGATAGCTTCCGAGCTTGCTCCGGTTTCTTCTCAGTCGGATCGCCAAAGATCGATTTGTAGGGTTCCTTGTGCTTGACCTCCATTTCAGGTAAGGCATGTTTCCCGTGTGACTCTAAGGGTGCATGCTTCCCATGCCGTGGTGAATCGCGGGCACTTCCAGCAGAGGTCGCGGCGGCAACAGCTGCTGCAGCTAAGGTGGCTGCTCCAATCGTGGCAATGTGACCAGAGCGGGAGTTTGATGCGGCGGGCGAGGACTCTCCATATTGACGGGTTGAAGGCGAAGAATCGAAGAGGTACGAGGAACGCTCCCTGGTAGCAGAATCGATGGCATTAGGTGATGTTATTGCTGTGAGAGATGGAAGCTCTGGTAGCGATGGGCTCCGCGATCGCACCTCATCGTAATCCTCCAAGCCTCGGGACCTGTGGGGTGTTACTGGCTCTTTTGAACGTGGCTTTTTCTTGCCATCAGCCTCTTCGAACAGTAGGTTTGAGGCCTTTGACTTTCTTGGTGTTTCGAAGGTTGTGTCGTGATAGCCGCTGTCACGAATGTCGGAGTATGTGGGCAACTGCGGGGCAGTTTGTACCGTGGGCGAGTCCGCCACGTGTACTCCGCTGTCGCGCACATCACCAAATGACCAGGTAGGCTCAACAATAGGCGAGGGACCTCGAGCCCCCGTAGAATGTGCTGCGATATCCAAATTGGATCTTTCTGCAGTTGTATGTGCAGGGTCTCGTGTGTATGATGATAGAAAACTCGGGTCTTCTGGAAGGGAAAGATCGTGCTGCGATGGTCCCGAAAGATGCACGCGTTTCTCCTCAGGCTCTGCCTCTGGCGATACAGGGTGCTCTCGTCGCTTGTGGTTGGGAGATGTATGTCCTCCTTCCTGCTTGAGCGTCAGGCTTGCCGATGTCAGATCAACGGGATCTGGTTGTGTCACGTGTCGTCGCTTCTTGTCAGGTGTGGCACCTAATGATTTTTCGAAGAAATCGTTGTCCTTCTCTTCACTCCCCTTCCTCCCTTGGCTCTTCTTGTCTTTCTTTCCTTTCTTTCTGGCTGGCGACGTCCACTCATCCTCTGCCTCCGCCTCCTTCGTGTGCTTTCCCTGGGTGTTGAAGCTTGTGCGCTCTTCTGGCGTCGGCAAGGCAGGAAATGGATACTCATTAGGCTCGACACCGCCCAATGACTTCGGAACCTGATCAAATGTGGGAGGAAGTTCCACTTCTTCGCTTTTCTTCTCCTCGTTGGAAACAACCATAGCAAGAGCTGCTGCACCGGCTGCTGCCACCATAGTCTCTGGAACCATGCTCTTTTTCTCTTTCTGACTCTTCTTGCCTGTTCCCTTGTCTAATGCCCACGCATCCTTTTCTACGATATCCTTCAACTCTAATGTGTCTTGAACGGACTGCAGTTGCTCGAAATCCTCCTCGAACGGGGTGATTGCTGCTTTGCCTTTCTTGTCTTTCTTCTTGAGCTGCTCATCCCGGAAGTCATTTGTAGTCTCCGGGGTAGCTTCTGGCATAGCTCGGTCACGAGACGGATCATTGACTTGTGTTTTTCTTGCTTCCGTCAACTCTGTCGTTGATGGGGCAAATGGCGTATGTGAAGGCTCCTTGACAGCCAGGTTAGGGGGAGTCTCGATGGCGAAAAGCTTAGCCTCGGGAGCCTCGGTTTTGGGAGTCTCAACAGCTGGAGAACCAAGAACATCTTGCGCCAGTGAAGTTAGCCTCTTCTTGCCCTTCGCCTTCTTTCCTTTCTTTCCGGACGACCAAAGCTCCTCGGGATCAGCCTCCTCGAGTACACCAGATGGGGACTTGCGCTGAGCGAACGTCGGATCATTGAGGACGTCCATCGGATCGAACGTCGGGGCACTCTCAGAAGCAACTGCCACGATAGGTTGAGGCGCCTCCTTTACTGTGGGTACTTCGACCTTTGGAGATGTCGGAGAAGGTGAACGACCGAGGGTGGCGAACTTAGACTTGCTTGCTCCATGGCGGGCAGCCGCAATGTCGTCGTCTGGTGCGATATCGCGCACACCCTGAGGTGAGGTTGCTCGGTGGAATGCCGGGTCGTTGAGCACCAGATCAGTGTCGAAGCCAGATTCCTTCAGACCTGCCGCGACCGTGGCAGCGAAGTCGATCTCGTGGTTAGGAGACTTGGTACGAGGTTCAATTGAGGGGGCTCCTGGTGCATCGAATTGTTCCAGCTGAATGGCCTCGGCCACAATTTCAGGGGTATCGCGTGTCGTTTCTTCGTGGACCTTCGGTGTTCCGGCCTTGGAAGTTGTAGTTTCTTCAGGTGTAGCTGGTTCGAACATCGCAGCGAGCTTGTGTTTCTTGCTCTTCTTCTGGGCTGCCTTTGAGGGTGTTGACGGCTGTGCAAGCTCCACTGCCGGAGTCTGAGTGATGCTGACGTCTCTGGAAGATGTGGTTTCGGGAAGGTCCATAACGCGAGTTGCTTTGGTCGCTGGCGCAGCAACCGCCTCGGAGATTGGCTCGATGACCTGCGTTGGCTCGATGACTTGCGTTGGCTCGATGACCTGCGTTGGCTCGACGACTTGCGTTGGCTCGTTACCAAGAACAGTTTCTGTTTTCTTTGACTTGCGCTGCTCTTTCTTGCTTTCCTTGATTGGAAGTGCCCACTCATCCTCCGCTTCAGGATCAGGCATTATTGAAGAACCATCGGCTGCAGCGTGTACCTGCTCTTCGGCTCGAGATGAGGTGTGGTCAATGGAGCTGGGTCCAGGAATTTGAGATTCACCTGCAAGAGCGATAGATTGCTTCATTGTCGTGTCCACATCTGGTAGGGTTTCAGTGGGAAGCTCTAGTGCAGGTTCTACCTTGACAGTGTCCTGAGTGTCGACCGATGGCTCAATGGGCTTGTCGTCTTGTCCAAGTGGTGTATCTTCTGACTTGGTAGGTTCTTCCAAATCAAAACCAGATGTCATCTTCTTCCCCTTCTTCTTGACTTTTTTGCTCAAAGGGGCTGCCAAGTCATGAACTTGCACTGGTGTTGGCTCTTCGGGTTGGATTGCAGTCGCTGTTTCTTCGACCGGCGTAGTAGGCTCATAAGGCTCAAATGCAGCTGTTTTGCCCTTCTTTTTCTTATCCTTATTGCTCTGTTTGCGGGTAAGAGCAGGAACAACAGCCGGTTCATCTTCGACCACAGGCGTAACGTCAGTTTTCTCGTCGATCGTAAGTGAAGATGTCGCCAAAGACAACGAACGGGGCTCGTCAGCCGTGATGGAAACCTCCTCGGGCACTGCAGTTGGCTCAGGCAATAATATTGCAGGTTCAGCGACTGCAGGCCCAGAGACGACGAGGATGTCTTGTTGTTCGGCCGTTGGCTGCGGATCAGTTGATATTGGTGGGACATCGCGGACGTCGGTCAAAATTGTGGACTCTGAGGATCCAGCTATCGGTTCGTCCGAAGCCAGTGCTGCAGCTTTGCCCTTCTTCTGTTCCTTTTTGCTAAGCTTGTGAGAGAGTGGCGCGGAATCCTCCTTAGCCCCTTCGACCTCTGGGGCAGTCGAGGGCAAGGCTTCATCCGCGTGCACAATGGGATCGGTGACAATGACTTCAGGCTCCGCGGTGGAGAAATCGCGGTCCAAAGGTACGTGTGTGAGGTCATTGGCTTCGTCGCTTGGCTCGTCCCACGACACAGCTTGGTGCTTCGCCTTCTTCTTCTCCTTTTTGCTCAGCTTGCGAGCTAAGGGGGGCACTTCCTCGACTGTGTCTGGCACTTGTGATGGCTCCTCGATCAAAACAACTTCTGGGACTGCAACTGGCTCTGGTTCTTGCATGACGACGTCATTGTCTTTAGGGTTAGAAATCGGCTCAAGGGACTCGTCGACCGGCTTCTCCGACGCGAAATCGACCTGCTTCGCTTTCTTCTTGTCTTTCTTGCTAAGCTTGCGCGGCAAAGCAGGTGAGGCGTCCACGACTGGCTCTGCGGGTTCCGCTGGAGCTGCGACCGGTTTGATTGTCGGCTCGGCTGGAGCTGAGACATCGGCTTTTTCAGCGACAATGGGGGTCGATTGAGCGGCCTCCTGGACAACTTCATGCTGTTCCATCCGCTCGACGGGTTGCTCGGTGATTGTCTCAATGTGATCGGAAGTTGGAATGGTGGTGTTCTCTTCCATGGGCTCATCCCAGCTAAAAGGGGCAGCTTTGGCCGTCTTGCTTTGCTTGTGGGATATATCTGGTACATTCTCTTCCGGAACAGGCTCGGGGATGACCTCCTTAGTATCCACAATGGCTTCAGGCTCAGCTGGCGTCGATGGCTCAGAAGTTTCGAAAGTGGTTGCCTTGCCCTTTTTGGCTTTCTTCTTGTCTTTTTTGCTGAGCTTACTGACTACATCGAGCATTGACGTAGGTGCTGGAGTGGAAGCTTCAGGAACATCATCCACCGACAGTTGTCGATCAAGGGCTTCGGAACGTTGCCTGAGGTTAGCAGCTTCATCTTGAACTGCTTGATGCGAAGGCGAGGGTTGGACAGCTTTGGCCAAATTCGTTGAGGGATCGATGTTGGTGGTAGACAGCTCAGGCGGAGTGTCTTGTGCAAAGGGCGGTTGGCTTTCGATGATGGGCTGCTCGACCGCACTAGCCGGTGCTTCCTTGGGGGCGTCTTGAGCAAGGACCTCTGGAAGCGGCCCGCTTGTTGACTGTTCAGCGGGTGGAAGCTGTTCTTCGTGTTGAAGCTCCTCCTGGACCAAAGTTATAGGAGCATCTACAGCCGTTGGTTCAGAAACCAGCTCAACTTCCTTTTCAACAATAGGCGTGGTGGCTTCCGAAGTGGACTTGCTCTTCTTTCCCTTCTTCTTATCCTTCTTTGACTTCTTAGCAGGAAGGGCCCACTCATCGTCTTGCGCCTCCTTTGGTGCATCCTCAGGTAGATCGGCAGTCGCAGCTGGCTCCGATGCGGGTGTGATTGGCGGCACTTCGACAGCTGATTGAACGGGCAATGTTTCGACAGTTGTTTCAATGGGCAATGCTTCGACGTCTAGTTTGAGCTGCAATCCAGGCTCAGCAGGCGCAGACGGATCGGGTTGATGTACAGGTTCCGTCGTCGTAGGGACGCTGGACTCTGCTGTCTCTTGGAGCATCTCAGGGGCTGTTTCCTTAGCTTTCTTCCCCTTCTTGTCTTTCTTGGAAGCTTTGCGACCAATGGGTGCCAATTCATCCACGACTTCAGGTTTGTGAGAGGTTTCGGGTTGCGCGAGTGTAGCGTTTGGCTCCTGAGAAGCTTCGACATCTAATGCAGGCTGTTGCGGCACATCCTGGTCGTGTTCGATCGGCAATACTGGTACGCTTGGCTCCTGAGAAGCTTCGAACTCTGCTGCAGGCTGCTGCGGCACATCCTGAGCGTATTCGATCGGCAATACTGGTGCATTTTCAACGTGTATAGGTTCTACGATTGGCTCATCCACCAACTCGCGCTTGGAGTCTGGAAATTGGGAAGAGACAGGCAAATCGGAGCCTTCTTTCTTGATGTCGGACGCGGCGGTAGGCTCCGATAGCACTGGCTCAACGAGAGACTCGATCGTACCTTCTCTGGTTATATCGATGGGGTCAGGAGATTGTGACTCGGCTTCCACTACGTTCTTAGTCTTCTTATTCTTCTTTCCTTTCTTGCCTTTCTTGGGAGCGGAGTTAGCCAACTCGTCTTCAGCCTCTGCATCCTTCGGCTGAAGGTCGCTGGGTTCTGGGATAGACTCTGTTGCAGTATTGACGATTTGGCTCTCAACAACGGGCAAAGGTGAAGCTTCTGCTGGTGGATGGTCTCTAAAGAACGTTTGCGCAGTCTCAATTTGAGGCTGCTCGGAGACTTCAGGTGCAGAAACATCGACACCGGGGATGGTGAATGCGTCGACGGTTTCGCGAGTATGTAAGGGCTCTGTGATGGGCTCCTGAATGGGCTCCTGGATGGGCTCCGGTATTGGCTCCTCACGTGGAGGTGCGTTTTCGACGATAGTTTCGACATCCAGAGTTGAAGCCACAGCTTTCTTCTTAGCCTTCTTCTCCTTCTTGCTAAGCTTACGCTCCAGCACAGGCCTCTCAGCTTCGGTTGTTTCTGCTGCCTCTATTTGCACTGGTTCGGCAGGTGCATCCGCTTGCGATGGCTCGGAAACCTGATCAGTGCCGATAGAGTGAAGCGCTGCATGGACTTCGGGAACTACCTCAGCGTCTCCGAAAACGGGCTCACTGATCTTAACGATGGGCGTCTGCGGTCCGGATTTCTTGTCTTTGCCTTTCTTACCCTTTTTCTTGGGAGCAGGGATAGCCCGTTGATCCTCGAGCTCGGCTGGAGGCTCAGATAAAGCAGATCCTGTTGGCACATCTGGCTCTGCAGCAGGTACAAAAATTGGTTTAGCAACGTCCTCAACAGCCGTCTGCGCAGTATCCGGTTGCAATAAAAGTTCAGGCTCAATCGGCGTTGGCTGTGCTTCCTCAACGATCGATGTGGCAAGATTTTGTTGCACTGGAGGTTCGGGTTTAATTGGCACTGACTGTGCTTCTTCAACGATTGATGTCGCAGGATCTTGTTGTACTGGAGGTTCGGGTTCAATTGGCACTGGCTGTGCTTCTTCAACGATTGATGTCGCAGGATCCTGTTGCGTTGACACATCAGGTTTAGTTGGCGGTAGAGACGATTCTTCCGCAACTGAAGTAGCAAGAGAGGCCTGGCGTTTATTCTTCTTGCCCTTCTTTTTTGACACAGGTGCCGCCCGTTCATCCTTAAATTCCGCGACGAGCTCAGTCGCAGGTTGGAAACTATCGGAGTCTTTGCTCTCCTCAATTGGCTGTTCGATACGTGGCTGTTCCTCGGATTGTGGTTCTGGCACCTGCTCGGCCTGAGATTTTGTTCCTTCCGTTGACTTTGGCTCTTCGATAGGCTGCTCGGTCGTAGGTTCATGTACCAGAGGCTCCTGTGGGACTTCCTTGACGTCCTCAATAATTGTTTTCTCCTCAACAGGCGCCTCGAAGGTGACCTGTTCTTCGGCTTGACGTTCCACAAGCGCTTCGGGAACAGGTGTCGCTGTTCCAGACTTTTTGCCTTTCTTGCCCTTCTTTTTCTTCGCAGGTAAAGTAGCCGACTCGTTGACGTCAGCTTCTTCCTGTTTGGCTTCAGGTACAGAGACAATTTGAGCTTCGTCAATCTTAGGGGCGTGGGGAACGTCGCGAGATTCAGCGATTTCAATCGAGGGCACCGCAGTGTCTCCAGTTACTGGCTGGACATCGGCTATCACAACATCTTCTGAAAGCTCCTCCTTGACTTCCGGGACTTGCTCGACAAAAGCTTCAACGGCAGGAGTTACTGTGCCGGACTTCTTGCCCTTCTTGCCTTTCTTCTTTGCGGGAATAAGTGCCAATTCGTCGACTGCGGTCTCTTCCTGCTCGGGTATAGGTTGAGAGATGGGTTCTGCGATGCTGTGGTCTTGCGCTACGTGCGCAGAGCTTGATTGAACATCCTCGTTGACGCTAACGTCGATAGCCGCAGGGACAATCGGTGACTCGTGGGTAACGGCAACATCAGCAGCTTCTGGAACAACGGGTGCGATATCGCGCGAGCTGTCGGCTTGCGCTTCTGGAATTTCTTCGACGATTGGCGTTGATGGCTCCGAAACTTTGCCCTTGTCCTTCTTCGCCTTCTTCTTAGCTTTCTTAGACAGTCCAGCCGATTCATCCTCAGCCTGTGCTTTGGTCACAGGCGCTGTTGAAGTAGTGGATGGTTGTTCTGTGAAGACGGGTGCAAGCACATGTTTGTTAACAGTGTCTGGTGTGGGTTCCAATGGTCTTTGTTCAAGTGGGACTTCGGGAACGGTCTCCCTCGCCTCCTCAGCCTGTACTTCGGTCACAGGCGCTATTAAAGCAGTGGATGGTTGTTCGATAAAGACAGGTGCAAGCACATGTTGGTCAACATTGTCCGGTGTAGGTTCCAATAGCCTTTGTTCAAGCGGGACTTCAGGCACGATCTCCCTCGCCTCTTCAGCCTGTACTTCAGTCACAGGCGTTGTTGAAGTAGTAGATAGCTGTTCTGTGAAGACAGGTGCAAGCACATGTTTGCTAATAGTATCTGGCGTGGGTTCCAATGGTCTTTGTTCAAGCGGGACTTCGGGAATGATTTCCCTTGTCTCCTCAGTATGAGCAGAAGGTGCAGCAGTGAGTGGCTCCTCGGTCGGGATCTCAGTGCGCGAGCTGAATTCTTTCTCTTCAACCTCCAGCTGAGGGGGTTCTTCGACGACTGGTGTTGCAGGCTCGGAAACTTTGCCCTTCTCTTTCTTGGCTTTTTTCTTAGCTTTCTTTGACATTGACGAGGACTCGTCTTGGACAGGTTTTTCGACTTCTGTGAGTGAGGGAGCAATTGTATGTTCCACGGTCTCGGGAAGTGCAGCCCTTTCGGCGACTTCCGCGGGAACAGGAGTAGAAGGCGTGACTTCAGGTTCCACCGATGTGGTAAGAGCGACATCTTGGCCAGCAGTTTCGCTCTGCGGTTCGGACACCTTGGAATCTGCATCTATATCCACATGCGATTCGGAAGTTGTTACACTCGGCAGTTCTTCGGCTGTGACAGTAGGCTGTTCCTCGGCCGTGGCAGCGGCCTGCTCCTCGACTGTGGCAGTAGGTAGTTTCTTGACTGTGGTAGTAGGCTGTTCGACCTCGACAGTCGTCTCCGGTGCATCCTCTGTGACAGGCGTTGCTGTGCCTGATTGTCTAGCCTTGCCCTTCTTCGCCTTCTTTTTGTCTTTTTTCGACAGCCCAGCCCATTCGTCTTCCACGGGCTGCTGCGATTGCTCTTGTGTGTCGAGAGTCGGGACCTTTTCGTTGGACACGGCAGCTGTTTCAACAACAGGGTCCACGGCATGTTCTGGTTGAGATTCCTCGACGGTCACAACAGTTGGATTCACGACCGGTGCAGGCTGGGCTTGAGCAACGACTTCGGGAACAGGTTCCACAGCCTGTTCTGGTTGAGCTTCGTCGATGGGCACGGCAGTTGGATTCGCGACCGGTGCAGGCTGGGCTTGAGCAACGACTTCGGGAACAGGTTCCACGGCCTGTTCTAGCTGAGCTTCGTTGATGGGTATAGTAATTGGCTCCATGACAGGTGCAGGCTGGGCTTTAGCAACGACTTCGGGAACCGGAGTGGCAGTGCCAGACTGGTCCTTGCTCTTTTTCGCCTTCTTCTTGTCTCTCTTGGAAAGCTTAGCAGGTGGCGCTGATTCTTCAACGACCTGGCTCTCGGATCGTGCAAGCTCAGCCAGGGTGGGCACAATTGAGTTATCCGCCTCGTTGAGTTTGTCACCTTCTGGGACGACATCGCGAGAATTCTGGGCGATGTCCAGATTAGTGGGCTCGGTGACCTGCGCATTTTCCTGCGACTGTGCTTCGCTGTGCCCGGGAATGGTTGCTTGTGGCGCATCAGGAAGAATAACAGAAGGCTCTTCGACAGTCTGTTGCTCGGTGACTTGCTCAGAAGTAGGTTGCTCAGAAGTAGGTTGCTCAGAAGTAGGCTCGGCAGTTGGGACCTCAGGCGCGGGCTCTGCAATTGCTGAAGCGCGCTTGTCCTTCTTTTTCTTTTTCTTCTTGGAAGACGATGTAGGTTCTTGCTCAACGTTGACGGGCTCCTCAGGCGGAACTGTAGTGCTTTCGAAGGGCTCGACTTGAAGATCCTTCGCAAGTTCTCCAGTGGCTTGAACTTCAGGCTCAGGTAGGATTGAGCTAGCGGGTTCGGTGATTGGCTCGGACAGGAGAGGGAGATCGTTTTGCGTCGGCTCAATTAGAGTGTCAGAGGTGGGAATATCGGCGGAGACGGTATCAGTCTGAGTGGGAGGCTCAGGTGCAGCCTCCTCAACGATAGACCCCCGCTTCTTTCCCTTCTTCCCTTTCTCTGTCGACGCGGATGCCCATTCGTCTTGAGTAGGTTCTTGAGGCGGCTCTGGCACGGACGGAGACAAAGTCTCTGCGAGAGGTTCCTTAATCCCCTTTGGCGTAGAAGTAGGCAAAGCCTTATCTGGAGGTTCCTTCGGCTCGTCAGACGCAGCCAAAGTCTCTTCGAGAAGAATCGAGCTTTCCGGTTCCGCAGCTATTACTTCCGATCCCGTATTCCGTTCTACATCAACAGACGTATCTGCCTCAGCGAGCGGGGCTTCCAAAGACCTTTCCACAGCCAGCTCGGGTTGTATGGTGTCTGCAGCCCCACCGTCGTGGCGCTCTGCATCACCAACGAGACGCTCACCCGTCTCAGATGCTAAAAAAGCATCGTCCTGCGACACGGCAGGTTTCTCTTCGACGACGGATCCGCGCTTCGCCTTCTTTGCCTTTTTCTTGTCTTTCTTCGAGAGCGGCGCAGCGGGTTCGACTTGCTCGGGCTCAGCACTGGCTTCATCAAGGGCAGGCGTCTCGGGGGCAGGCGTCTCAGTGGCAGGCGCCTCAGTGGCAGGCGGGTCCGGATCCGGGGGTGGAGGCGGATCTATCAAGAGTGGGTCTTTGGCTTCCTCGACCGGAGTGGCAGGGGTCGTGGAGGGTGCGCTGTCTACGACAGAACCACGCTTTGCTTTCTTCGCTTTCTTCTTGTCTTTCTTGGAAAGCGGTGCTGCGGCCGTGTCTTCCTGAGCGGGTTCATCTTTGGTCTCATCCACAACAGGTTGCGGTACTTCAATGCGTGTCTCGTCCACAGGCAGAGTTGGAGAAGGAGTTGCTTTGTCCTCGTTGACATCAAAGGCAGGCGTTGCAGATCCTTGCTCAGTCTGAACATCTGTTTCTGGTTGAGGTAAAACAGGGAGTTGCTCGTCTGATGGGACTTCCTTGGCTTGATCTTCGGGTAGCGTTGGCGTTGAAGGCTCACTATCTTCGACGTTAGATGCACGCTTCGCTTTCTTGGCTTTCTTCTTGTCTTTCTTTGAAAGCGATGTTGCCTGGGCCTCTTCCTGAATCGATTTGACAGCTGGCTCTTCGACGTTCGGCGCAGGAGCGATTTGTTCATATTTTGCTTCATCGGTAGGCAGCGGCAGAGGTGTTGACGGCTGGGCTGGCGTTGCTACGAACGTGGGTTCGGCAGGCTGCTCAACCACTTGCACTTCCTTGGCTTCCTCAACAGAGGCTTCGGGCGTTGGCTGTTCGACTACTTCAGCAGTACGAGCTGCCTCGGCCACTTCCGCTGCCTCTCGTTCTTCTCGAGCGATGCGCTCTCGCTGCTCCTCATCCCACTTTTCCTTCTCTTTCTCCTCTCTTTTCAGCCTCCTCTTCTTCTGCGTGGCCGTCTCTTTCTCTGGAGGTGGAGGGGGAACGTAGTCGGTCCAGACGCTTTTTGTAGGTTCTGGGGTAGGCGTCTTAGGTGCCTGAGTCTCCAACTTGTTTTCCGGCACGTTGTCGTTTTGCACTGGTGCGGGCACGGCTGAAGGTGTCTCAATCTGCGGCTCAGAATGCTGTTCTTCCAATACTAGCTCCGAACGCCGCTCGTCCAATACTGGCCCGGAACGCTGCTCTTCCAATACTGGCTCGGGAATCTCCTGTATTGGAGTGACGGGTTCGCTTTCGACAATGGAGACGCTCTTGCTCTTCTTCTTTTTCTTCTTGTCTTTCTTGGAAAGATTTGAGTCATCAATTTCCTTCTGTTCCGGCTCCACTGAAGGTACTTCGACCTGGGGCTTTGAGGACAACTGGTCGACCGGAGTGCTGTCCTGCTGAAGCGAGACTTCAGGCTGTGTGATGTCGTGCGGTTCAGATATAAGAGGTGTTTCCAGTATTGGCGGCTCAACGGGGGCAGGAGTCTCTTCACTGGGTGTGGACGTTGGGGGCGTTTCCGTTTCGCTGGCATCTTTCTTCGATTTCTTAGACCTCTTCTTATCTTTCTTCGAGAGCGGTGTAGCAGGCTCTTGCTCAACGACAGGCTCATCAACCACAGGCTGGACATTGGGATTGGCGGTGGACTGGATCTCAGGCTCGGCAATAGGCTTGTCTTCGGTGGGAAGATCTAAGGGGGTAGGCTTATTAACCACAGGCTGGATATCGGTATCGGCGGTGGACTGGATCTCAGGCTCGGCAATGAGCTTGTCTTCGGTGGGAAGACCCGAGGGGGCATGCTGAATCTCAGGTTCCACGTAAGCTTCCTGAGAAACAGCGTGAACGTCCACTGGCGCGGTAGGTGCAGCAACAGTATCCTCAATTGCAATGTCGCGAGTTTCGAGTTCAGCATCAGTTATGATAGGCGTCACAGTCCCCGATGCCGTCTTTCCCTTCTTGCCTTTCTTCTTTTTCTCTTTCTTCAAAGGCACGACCACCTCCTTATCGACGGGCTCAGAAGGTTGCGACGTGGTCATGCTGTCAGCAGAGACAGCAACCTGAGATGCGGGCATCTCATCCACAAGCGGCTCTTCTTCAATGGGCTTGAAAGATTTCAAGTCGTCCTGCTCGACAGGCGCGACGACCTCCGATGGTTGCACTGCGTCCTCCACATCACGGGCCGCACTTTCATCAACGACAGGCTCCTCCGCAGTGGGAGTAGGTGTAAGCTCGGGCTCAACATCCTGGCTGATCGATTCTTCCTTTCTCTTCCCCTTCTTGCTCTTCTTCGACGAAGTGGCAGGGACGATCTCCTCTGCAGGGCCTTCAATAGGTGCAGGAGGAACAGCCTCAATGGATTCTAGGATATCGCGACTACCTTCCTTTTGAGAAGACTCAGGAATCGCAGGCTCAGTAGCTTGCTCCGTCGCGAGAGGCTCTACGGCCTCTACGAACGGATCGGCAGGCTCATCGACGGCCGGCGTGCTGGGCTCAGTCGACTTGCCTTTCTTCCCTTTCTTCTTCTTATCCTTCTTCGACGGCATAGCCCCATCGTCGCCCACAGGTGCAGCGCCCTCAGCAGAGTTCTCCACAGGTTCGCCGTGCACGGGCGCATCTGGAGTAGTGGTGAGCACGTGCGCGCTAGACTCGATTTGAGGGAGATCCGATGGCTCTAATGTCTTCTGCTCGTCGATCGGGAAAACAGTGGATGGGGTAGTGACATCAGTTTCTTTTTGCTCTTCAGGCGCCGCGGAGGGAGGAGGTGGGTCGTCAGAGGTGGGTTGCTGAGGTTCCGAACTATCTGTGGGGAGCGGATCGATGTCGACGGATTTGGCCTTCTTTGCTTTCTTCTTTTTGGCCTTTTTGGAAAGAGGTGTCGCGGATTCGTCGACTTGAGGGGTGATGGGAGTAGAGGGATCTTCAGTTGCTTTGTCGTTCACCTGGGTCACTGGCGGCACAGAAAGTTCCTCGGCTGGTTGCACTGGCGCAGCTTCCGTAACGAGTCCAGGCTGCTGCTGATCGAGAGCATCTATGGTGACAGGCTCAAATTGGGCAGGAGCAGAAGACATCTTGGTTGTCTCATCTTCGGCCTTGGTCACTGGCAGTGCAGCAAGCTCTTCAGCAGGCTGGTCTCTCGGGGTCTCGGCTGACATAATTTGTGCAGTCTCAGAAATGAGCTCGGGCTGCTGCTGATCTGGGGTCTCCGTGATGGTAGGTTCAACTTGGGCGGTCTCCACGGGTAGCTTAAAGTCAACCTCGTTAACAGCTTCTGTGATGGCAGGCTCAACATCAACAGATTGTCCTTTCTTGCCCTTTTTCTTTTGCCTCTTGGAAAGAGGCTTTGCTGGTTCCTCGAGCGCAGTCTCCGCGGGCGTAGACACATTTTCAAAAAAGGCGTCTTCAGGCGCAAGGACGTCTTCCGTTGCTCTGTCTTTAGTAGTGTTGGTAGACTCCACTTGAGCCTGATCCGCAGAAACACCTTCGGTTGGAGCGTCCGCTAGCGAAGTAACATCTTCCCCTAGCTTATCTTCGGTCGAGGGAGTAGACCCGACTGTGGCATCTTCCACGGATAGCTTAGCCTCCGCCTCATTAACTGTCTCTGTGGTGCTAGGTTCGATATCCAAAACAGAGCCGCGCTTCGATGTCTTTTTCGCCTTCTTCTTATCCTTCTTAGAGACGGGTGCCGGCTCTTCCTCGATAATAGCTTGCACAGGAGCAGGGGCATCAAGTGGAGCGGGCACTGGCGGAGTGGATTCTGGCTTGTCTTCGGCGACCGTAGAAGTCTCGGTATTGACTGCAGCCGTATCTTGATTCACGGGAGTATCCAGAGTAACCGACTCTGGTGCGGTGGCATCGGTGAGCACATCGCTCTCTTTCTGCTCCTCGCTCGGTTTTGAAATACTAGGTTCAGCAGCTGCCTGCTTCCCCTTCTTGCCCTTTGTTTTCTTCTCGGTCTTGGGAAGAGGCACTGCCAATTCGTCCTCGGCTTGCTCTTGCGTGGGAGTATCTTCTATGGGCTTGTCGTCTTTGGGTAGCTGAACGTCGAGTTGTACCGGTGTCGATGCTTCCTCGACAAGCTGGCCTTCGCTAATGATTTCTGACTCAACGGGCGCGGCGAGCTCCTTAACCTGTTCGCCGGCATCTGGGGTGGTAGGTTCGGTGGCCATCTCTCCAAGACTCGTAGACGGCTCGCTCCCACCCACAGAGCCCCGTTTCGCCGTCTTCTTGGCTTTTTTCTTATTCTTCTTGGAAAGAGAAGCATTCGCATCATCCTCAGTTGGCAGCTGGATCGAAGCCGGGACTTCTTCGCTAGACGTGGCTTCGGAGAGTGCGTCAAGCTTTGTTAGCAATGGTTGCTTCCTTTGCTCTTCGATGATGTCCGTTGTGCTAGGCTTGTCTTCAGGCGCGGTTTCAGCCTTCGTTACCAACGGCTCAACAATACTCGCAGTGCCAAGCTCGACTGTGTCGTCAGTGCTGGGCCCCTTACTCTTCTTCCGCTTCTTCTTGTCTTTCTTCGAAAGCGGGGCTGCTTCTTCAACCGGCTGTTCAACTGGTGCAGGCATGTCCTCCACAGGCCTCTCATCAGCACGCACATCTTCCTTAGCCGGCGTGGTAATCTCGATAGACTTGTCCTTAGCAGCAGGCTGAAGCTCAGCTTGCTCAACTCCCGGATCGACTTCACGAGTGACAGACTCTTCTAAGGGCTTGTCGGTGGAAGGTACTTCCGGCGTGGCAATCTCGATAGACTTGTCCTTAGCGGTAGGTTGAAGCTCAACTTGCTCAACTCCCGGATCGACTTCACGGGTGATAGACTCTTGCACGGGCTTGTCGGTGGAAATTACTTCAAGACCAGCAGGCGTGACAGGCTCGTGGACCACCGCCACATCCACAGCAGAAGGTTCAGGTTCCCCAACCTTCACCTTCTTTCCCTTCTTCTTGCCTTTCTTCGACAGCGGCGCCCATTCGTTCTCAACAGGCGTAGCGACTTCAATGGGCTTGACGCTCTCGTTCTCGACAAAGGGTGTGTCAGATGACTTGGCTGGTTCAATATCCATAGGAACAGCGGGTTCCGCGGGCTGCAGGATGACATTGGGAATGCTGAGGTCGCGCGAGCTATCGGGGGTGTTGTCGGATGGCGCTTCGGGCGCTTCATCGATTGCTGGGGCGAGGATTTCAGACTCTAAGGGGGCATCAAGCTGAACTGGAGCATCGAGCTGCACGCTTTCACGCCTGTTTTTCTTCGCTTTCTTGTCTTTCTTCGTCTTCGCTGAAGATGTGGGAGCCCGCTCGTCCTGTTCAGCGGGGGTAGAAGGTTCGGGAGCGGTTTCAACCGGAGCTGCATCTTTGATGGCTGATTCGATGATGGGTTCAGCGACGAATTCATCGGCGATCGTGGGAGGCTCGAGAATGGTTTCGGAGCGTGCTGCGTCTTCGGTCGGTGCTTCAACAACAGGCTTGAAGACGACTTCTTCGCGCCCAGTCTCAACCTCAGATACACTCTCGGACAGCGGCTTATTCTTCTCCGACGTCTCGACCGCAGGCGTACCCGCACGCTCAGGCGTTGCAGATTCAGAACCTGCAATAAGATACTGCGACACATCGCCAGCATCGTATACGGACTTCGCTTCCTCAACAGACCTAGTCGGCTCAAGAGCAGCGCTCTCGGCCACAGGCGCAAGGACAATCTCAGCGCTACCCTCGCCCTTCTCCTCCGTCGGCGTCTTCGCAGCACTCTTCATTTCAGAGGTGGATGCCTGCTTCTTGCCCAAGCCAAGCGCGCCGAGGAAGCTCTTGCCCCAGCCCGACGTAGCTTCAGGTGTAGTAGTTTTTACCTTCTTCCCTTTCTTCTTCTTCTCCAAAGTCTCGGAAATAACTTCTTTGCCTTCCTGGATCGTGGATGGGGCAGTGGAAGGGAGGGTGGCGGGCTCAGGCGGAGGGGAGGGGGTCGATGAAGAGGTGATGAGGTATTGCGATACATCGCCAGCGTCATGGGCCGGCTTAGGATCGTCGCTTAGTTTGCGTTCTTCCGCGGGCGTGGACTCCGTATCGAACGCGGGTTGGAGAATGTCGTGCTCGAGCTGTTCTTGTATCGATGGCGCGGCAGGTAATGGCGCATCTGCAGTTCCCCCTGTCTCTAGCTCGGAAGGAAGTGCAGTAGGCTCGGTATCGATGACTTGGCTTCCACGCTTCCCCTTCTTCCCCTTCTTCTTTTCTTTCTTGCTCTTAGACACCGAAGAGGTATCTTCACCCACCGTTTCCACCGTTGCCGGTGCAGGCTCCTGCGCAACAGGCTCGATCGCAATACTCGTCGGGGTCGTAAGCTGTAACCTGCTCTCCTCCTTCTTCGGCTCTTCAAACGCCCCCAGTTTACTCGCCAGCATCTCTCTCGCAAGCGGGCTATCGTCCCCATAGCCGATGACGGCGCGCTGCACCGCAATTTCGTCGTTGCCCCTAGGCGCCGTATTATCGAGCAGTTTCTGGCGTCGGAACTCCTTGGACAGTATCTCAGGTGACGTGCCGGCGCCGGGCTCGCCCACGAGCGTGGCGTCGTCTTCGCCGGTGGGGCGGTCCCAGACGTCTTCGTTGTCGTTGAAGGTAGGGATATAGGAGGATGAGGATCCGGGGATGTAGCCTGTGTCATGTGCGGACACGTGCTTCGATGAGCTGGGCTGATAAGATTCTGGCACGTCCTTCGATGAGCTGGGTTGATAAGATTCTGGCACATGCTTCGATGAGCTGGGTGGATAAGATTCCGGCACGTCCTTCGATGAGCTGGGAAGAGAAGGCTCTTCGACAGCCTTATTGTTATTAGACGGTGAGGGCCGAGGAAGTTCCTCGGTAGGCGTCAGCGCTTCTACATCCTTCGATGAGCTAGGAAGAGCCGGCTCTTCGACAGCCTTGGCATCACCAGACGGTGAGGGCTGAGGAAGTTCCTCGGTAGGCGTCGGCGTCGGCGCTTCCACAGCCTCAGAAACACTCCCCCTCTTCACCTTCTTCTTCTTTGCCTTGCTCTTTCCCTTGCTCTCCCTCCTGAGCAACTCCGGGCTAGGTTCCGGTTGCTTGACCTCCTCGGGCTTCTTTTCTTGCTCCTCAACAACAACCTTGGGTTCCTGCACGGGAGCGCTGAACCATCCTTCGACGGCATCCGCAGCATCGGCCTCACGCATCTCGGCATAGTCTTCTGCCGCGAGTTCCTTGGGCGGTTCATGGCCCAGGTCGACGTTCTTTCCCTTGGAGCCCTTCTTGCCTTTCTTGGTTTTCTTGGAGTTAGAAGGGCCTCGCTCGAGTACAGGTCGTTCGGGCTCTGAGGGTTCCGGAAGCGGGGCGGCAGAGTTGATGGTGTCTTGGTCGGGGGAACCGCCCATGAAGTCGTTTTCGGATGCTACTGGCGATGAAGCGCGGTGGAGGATAGCAGCGGTAGCACCTCCTACGAGGGCACCCAGCGCGGCATCTTGAAGGGTTGAGGAGGACTTGGATGGTGAAGGATCTCTGCTACGCGTCACAGAGAAATCTCGCGTCTGGACGTCGGGGAGAGGCGCGCTAGGTGCCAAGGGAGCTGTATGCACGGGTCCTCGAGGCAGGTAGGGCGTAGCAAAGTGGGCGAGATCCTGCCCGGGAAACTGATCGTGCACACGGGATGACAGGGTAGGGTGGATAGCCACAGGTTCATCCATCGAGAGGCCAAGACCTTTCACCTCTCCCTGCTGGATCTGTTCGAGTCTAGCAGAAAGATTTTCAGCAGGCAATGCAGCTTGCTCCCTCCTCACTTCCAGCACACCAGCCGGGAACGACGAAGCCTTAGGTGTAGTCTGTTGCGACTCGGTCAACTCCTCCACCTCGTGATCTGCGAGCTCCAGATGTTGCAGTTCAAGTCCAGGCCCTGAGTATTGCGTAGGCACGAATTGGAACGGGTCCGGGAGGGCATCTTCAAAAGCATCGCTCATACTGGCGCTAGGGGACCCGTGGATCGACTCGTATGCTGACTGGTACTCGTCTTCTGTTCCGCTCGTGGACGATGCGCGCGATGGGCTTCCGCTTGAGGGCAGCGCTGGAAACACTTCTTCTTCAATCTCGGCAGACTTGCGGTTACGCTCTACGAGGTACAATGGTCTATATTCACGCGAATGAACGAACTCGCCAGAGTGCGTCTTTGCATGTCGAGGGCCTGGTGGTCGTAGTGGAGAGCTACTAGGACTAGAGGCGTTGTTCAAATCCAGGCTGAGATCATCGCGTGTTGTGCCCGGGCTACTAGGGGGTCGACGGAAGCGAATAGGCACCGACGTGGGCGACAATGTTCGCTCGGAAAGAGGGCTTCTTGATAGTTCCGGGCTCTGTAGCAATGGGCTTGTTGGTCTACTGACGGGGAGTGGAGGTAGCTCGTCGGGAAATGCTTCTAATAGCCATGGTTGCAGACCAGTAACCTTAGTCAAGAATGCGCGAGGATCCTCCATGTTAGCAGGTGTAGTTGGACGTTCGACGTGGTGCGTCTCGTTGGGCGGGGCGAAAGCAGTGTCGAGGGCTGGGAGAGAACGATCGGGCTTGTCGTTAGGCATGGCACTATCTTGCAATCCTTCAACTCGAGACGAAGTCTCACCGGAGGGCAGTGGTATGGCTGCCACTGCCTGATCGTCTAAAAAAGTATGTTCTTCGTCGTCATTGCGTGATCGGGAGGAGCGTTCCTAACACCCAATACATTAACGTCTATAATACATGATGGAAAATAGTACAACAAGTAAAAAGAGTGCTATACCTTTTCTTCCCAGCCGTCAGTGCGACTCCTCCGCTTCTCACGGCGACTGGAAGACGAAATAGTGGATCGGGCATCATCGTCATCCGAGCCGTATGCCGAGCCCTCCCTATGCTTCCTCCTGCGGCGCCTGCGCTCACCGTCGTCTTCGTCCTCCCTCGCCTTTGAGGATTTGCTGGTCTCCGCCAGATTTTCCTTCGATCTGCTGAATAAACCAAATAGCCCAGACGATCGTTTCTCCTTGTCCTTCTTCGACTTCTCCTCATCGTAGCGCGACGCTGAAGACACCACGGACATATTGTCATCGTCATCCCGTTTCGATCGGCGGCGGGAAGATTTGCGCTCGTCTTCGATATCACCCGGTTCAGATCTAGCAGATGAGCGACGGTGTGCATCGGGCGAACGAGGGGCGGACACATCGTCATCGTTATCTCGTTTCGATCGGCGGCGGGACGATTTGCGCTCGTCTTCGATATCACCCGGTTCAGATCTAGCAGATGAGCGACGGTGTGCATCGGGCGAACGAGGGGCGGACACATCGTCATCGTTATCTCGTTTCGATCGGCGGCGGGACGATTTGCGCTCGTCTTCGATATCACCCGGTTCAGATCTAGCAGATGAGCGACGGTGTTCATCGGGCGAACGAGTGGGATCGCTTTCCCGATGCCGGTGCTTGCGGCGACGTTCACCAGTTCCTTCTGATCGAGCTTCGGAGATCATAGATCGGGAATCCCAGTCGTCGGACCGTTCATCAGTCTCGTGTCGACGGTGATGCCTTCGTTTGGTTGGTGAGTCCCCCTTCTCTAGCTCGTAGCCACGGTTACGGCTCTGTGAGCGCGAGCGGGTCTCATGGCGAACTCGGCGTCGCTCTTCGCGTTCCAAATCATTGTCGTAAGTTTTCGGCGGCGATACAACTTGTGTCTTTTCACGATCAGAAAGCTTATCCACTGGAGGTGATTTATCCTTGACCGGTTGTTGTTCAGGTGATTTATCTTTGGCCGGTTGTTGCTCATCTGAGCCGGCAGAGAAGAACTCGTCTGAGTCACGCTCGGCGGAGTTGGGCTGTGGAGGATCGTCCGGGGCGTAGTACCCAGAATCATGAGTATCTCGGATCGTCGAAGGGAATACGTGGCTCAACCCATAATCTCTAGGAGGCGATTTCGACGATTCGGTGGCAGCTCGAGAAGTAGAAGGGTCTGTGATGGGCCCGACATAGTCGCTGTATTGGACTTCAGAGCGTAGTGGAGATCCGATGGATGGGGACCACCTGCCACTCGATACTCTCTGCTTTTTCTTGGGTGTCTTGACGTCGCCCAGCTCTTCTACATCATGGAACGCCGTGCTGGGGAGAACTCGTGCGTTTTCCATGCTTTCCCGTGCATGCTCGGAGTCTGAAGCAATACGGTCCTGGTCTTGCTTCATTGCAGCACCTGAGAGTGCGGCGAAGCCACCCGCCATGGCTGCATTGGTGGTAGTGCCGTTGCTCCGATAATCGTCCAGTGAGGCACCGCCTGTGAAAGTCGGCTCGATATCTCTCGGGTCGCGTTCGAGAACCGGGGTAGGAGGTTGACTCGATTCGGTATCGTCGAAGCTGTCGACAGTGCCTTTCTTGGCTGCCTTCTTGTCCTTCTTCTTGTCCTTCTTGCTAGGTTTAGCAAAAGCGGCACCCTCATCTTCCACTAACTTCTCAGGCTCAGGCTCCAGTAATGGTACTCTAACAGGCGCGGGCTTCAGTAATGGTTCTCTGGCAGGTTCGGGCTCAGGAGCAGCGTACGAGTCAAACCTGCTTGATGAAGATTGATCGAAGAACCCCTCTACTGCGCCCTTCGACTTCTTCTTCTTGTCCTTCTTGCTGGGCTTGGCGGGAACAGCCCAGTCGTCCTCTAGTGGATTCTCCGATTCTAGTTTGCGTTCCTCGGCAATCACTGGCCCAGGTTCCGGAACGACTGCTCTTGGCGCATATTTGATGTAGGGGTCTTCGTCAACGCTCGTGGACTTCTTCTTCTTCTTGTCCTTTTTGCTTGATTTGGTCTCCTGCTCAGCTACGACTTCTCTCACGGGCTCCGGTTTAGGTTCCCGTATCGGGTCAATTGTCCTTGGTGGTTCTGGAACGGCGAAGGTGTCTTCGTCGGTACTTTTCGATTTCTTACTTTTCCTGGTCTTCTTGCTGGGAGCGGCCCACTCGTCTTCCGTGGGCTTTTCCGTGGTTGGCGTGGTTGGCGCAGACAAGTCATCGAAGCCACCAGGCATGTGCATCGGATGGGGCTCAGAAGTGAGCTCACGCTCGATCGACCCCTTTGGCTTGGCCGGTATGACTGTGACATCCGAGGCGGACTCGGAGAACGGTGTCGACCAGGAGCTCATAATCGAAGGTGCAGCAGATATAGTAGATGCAGCGTACTTGTCAGCGAAAGGGTCGGTCATAATAGATACGTTGTCAGCATCGTCGCGAGCACGGATGTGTCTATCATCGTCCCATGAAGCGAGTGCGGCAGCTGTCACTACGGTTGCCGCCGCCGTCGCTGCAGCCGCTTTAGCTTTCTTCTTATCCTTCTTGCTGGCCTTCTTTGACATCGTATCAGCCCAATCGTCGTTGTCCTGATCAGGAACGTATTGGGTGCTGGCGGGAAACTCAGGCTCAGGAAGTTTTGGTTCATCCGACCGGTACGTTGTAATCTTCCTCCCAGATTTGGGAGAATCTGCTTCGACATATATCTCATCATGCGATTGCTCCGTGTACTTGCCAAGGTCATGATCAGACACAAAGTTTTCGCGGAAGGAGTCTGGCGTGGGAACTTCGTAGTTGTGGAATTGATTTGCGCCCCAACTGACCCTAGAGCCCCGCCGGTTCGCATCTTCCTGCTTGGTCTCTTCTTTTGTCGGTTCCGGTACAGGCTCGATAGAGGGTGAAGCTGGGACAGAGGCGACGCGTGGTGTAGGCGCCCGACTTCCAGGAGGGGTCGATTGAATGAGATTGAGCTCAGGAACAGGGTAAGGTGGGTTCAGTGGCCCACGACCATCCTTGGTGGCGGTGAACGAGTACGAAGTAGGGTAAGGCGGGCGTGATGGTGGGCCATAATCATGTCCGTCATGGGCTTGGTAGACATGAAGATCAGGAGCACCTTCGTTCGGGTCGACTTTAGCCACAGGAGCTGCCGACTTGTCAAGCAATTCCTTCGGCGCGAAGAAGTCTGCCTGGGATACCGGGTCGTCCTTCGAAGTGTAACGATCTTCCCATTCTTGGAGAACCTCTTGTGCACTTCCTGGCTGCCGAATTGGAGAAGCCCTCCTCTTCTTGAAGATATCGGGGTTGAAAATATCATCGTCGGCGTAGTCTACAGCGACCATGCTTGGTGCGATTGTCCTGACCGCAGCCGGCTCTATCGTCTTGACAGGAGACGGTTCAATCTCCCTGACGCGGCGATCATTGTGCTTGGAAGTTCGCTCACTCTTCTTGGCACGGCGATCGTCGTGCTTCGAGGACGATATGGCGGCGCTCGTAATCGCGGCAGCGGTTGCAGCAGCAGTGGCCACGGCGGCAGGCTTCTTCCAAATATCTGGCTGAACGATGGCTCGCTCCCGGTCTTCGAGCTCTTGTTCCTTGCGCCGAACATCGCTAGCAACAGAGCTTCCAGTGCGTTGCTGCTCAAGCGCACGGCGCTCTCGATCGTTCTCGTATCGGCTAGAGTATTCTTCTGCCTCGCGTTCTCGCCGTCTGCGTTCCAAGTCTTGCTGGAGCTCGGCTTCACGCTGCTCAGCCTCTCGTTGCTCAGCTACAAGCCGATCCAGCTCCCGACGTTCTCGGCGTTTTTGCTCGAGCTCCTGTTCGAACTCGAAATCGCGCCTTCGTTGCTCTGCCATGCGGCGTTCTTGCTCAAGGTGTTCCTGGAGCTTCTGTTCTTCTTCAAGCTCGAGATCGCGCTCCCGTTGCTCTGCCATGTGGCGTTCTTGCTCGAGGCGTTCTCGGTGCTTCTGTTCTTCTTCAAGCTCGAGTTCGCGCTTTCGTTGCTCTGCCATGTGGCGTTCTTGCTCGAGGCGTTCTCGGTGCTTCTGTTCTTCTTCAAGCTCGAGTTCGCGCTTTCGTTGCTCTGCCATGTGGCGTTCTTGCTCGAGGCGTTCTCGGTGCTTCTGTTCTTCTTCAAGCTCGAGTTCGCGCCTCCGTTGTTCAGCGACACGAGCTTCGTGTTCACGGCGCTCCTGTTCCTCGGCCTTCTCCCTGGCCTTGCGAGCAATGCGTTCTTCTTGCTCGCGGCGCTCTTTCACCTCTTGCTCATGGCGGCGTTCAGTTTCCCGGCGCTCAATCTCTAGCTTGGCCAATTGCTCAGCCTCCTGGTACTTTCTTGCCTCTTCTTGCTGGCGTTGAAGCTCAAGCTTGCGACGCTCTTGCTCCCTGCGTTCTGTTTCGTCAAGGCGGCGGCGTCGATCTTCATCTTCGTCGCGGTCATCGTCTTTGAGGCGCTGACGCTCCTTGCGCGCTTGTTCTTCGGTGAAGCCAAAGCGCACATTGGATTGAGAGCTGGAAGGCCGGGAAGGCCGATCCTTATTCTTGAAAGAAGATATGGCAGCGCCAGCAAGTCCACCAGTGGCGGCGACGAGAGCGGTATCGCGCTTCCAAGAGGACGACTGCACGGGAGATGAGTTGGCACGTCGAGGTGGGGCCGGAAGCTGCGGGTAGTCGAAAGGAGTGGGGTATGGAGGTTGCGAAAAGACCGGAGGGCCGCTGGGAGCAACGTAGCCAGGCTGAGGCGGTGCTTGCGTCGAGTATATAGCTCCAGGTACTTGATGCATTGGCTGGGGATGCTGAATTGTCATTGGGCCAGATTGAGAAGTTAGAAGTGGTTGGGGCGTGGGCAGAGAGCTCGTCCGTCTAGCATCGAAAGAATTGGGGTCGGCGGTTAGCTGGACTGGGACAACATGCTGGAGTGAAGGAATGCTGCTGGCGCTGCTGTCTTGTCGATGAAGACCGGCGCCGATTGCTGTTCCAGCTACAGCACCGACTGCGGCAGGAGGACCGATGAGCGAGTTGTTGGCATCAGCGCTGTACAAGCTTTCGGTGGAAGGCTTCTTCTTCTTCTCCTTCTTACTGCCCCATCGCCAACCCCACTTGCTGGTGCCTGAACCATTCGAGTTGAGAGACTCTCTACTCTTGGTCTTGTATAAGTTATGATCGCCAAAGGCAAGGCCAGAGCTGATGCTTCCTGAATCGGTTGTGTCATCATCTGGGAGATCCTCCCACCCATCCGCATCTACGTTGCCGTAACGAGAAGCTCCAGATTGGCGTCGATATCTGCTTTGGGTTTGATGTCTGTTCTCGCGAACGGCAACAACTTCGGGACGATGTCGACCACTGTTACGTCCGGCTTTTGCTGCAGCGATCGCGGCGGCGGTCGCACCTAGCCCAATCAGAGTGGCATTGAGCTTCTCGTCAGAACTTCGTCGCGAGGGACGTTTCTCGGGACGTTTCTTGGGCCTGACAAATCCCTCGCCGAATGCGATATCAGAGTCGGAAGATGATGAAGATGCATTGCCGAAGTTGAAAAAGCCTTTCTTCTTCTTGGAATGGCTGTGAGTCTTCCGGCGCTTCTCCTTTGACTTTTCCTTGGGCGGAGCAGCAGCAAAGAAACCTCCCAAAAAGCCTCCTTGCGATTGATGGGGTCTAGAAACTTCAACGAAGGAAGCACCACTAACTGAGCTCCGAGACGACTTGCTCTTCAAGCGTTGGTTCTGCGAGTATCTCCGTTCGTGATCACTGTTGTCCCGCCGACGTTGGACAATCACATTCTGTGGCGAGTGGGAGCGGCTGCGGCTGCTGCTGCGGCTGCGGCTTTGGCTTTGGCTTTGGCTTTGGCTTTGGCTATAATGCTTCTTCCGAGAAGCGCCAAAAGCTGACGATGCTAGACCAGCACCAAGTGCAGCGCCTAGGATACCAGATTTACGATCTCGCGAGTGGGACCGTGACCGCGTGTGCGAACGGGGCCGCACGACCTTGTGGTCTTTGCGATCTTTGCGGCTTCCCGTAATCCCAGTAGACATGTAAGATATGCGATCTTCTGATGGGCTCCTATGTCGGATCCCCGATCGACCGTAAGAGTAATGCTTACTCTCTCGTGAGCGACTTCGACTTCGGTATGACGTCCGTGAACGGGGGTCGCGACCAGATTTGATGCTGTAAGTGTCGTCGAAATCGTTCCGCTGGTTGAAAAGTGCTTGTCCAGCCTTCACAAGACCGACGCCACCCAAGCCTGCTGCAATCCAACTGGTCGCACTGGTGCTATTGCTCTTGCGCTTATCTCGTTTCTCATCGCCAGAGAGTGAGGTTCGCGAACCCTTCTCATTCAGTCCATAGCGTGAATGCTTCTCCTTGATTCCAGATGGGCGAAGCTCACCCGAGCGTTTCCTTCGATTGTAGTGATGTTGTCGAGGCGCATCCATAGGTGAAGATCGTGGATCAAAGCAATACTTGCAGACGCCAATGTACTCGGTGTACTCTTCCATTTTCCGCACATCGTCATAGTTCTTCCACCAGTCTGCCAATTTGGAAACAGGCCCTTTGTGTTCATGTCGGTGCGCCATGCCGCCGGACATCAAGGCCCCAGGTGAGGGACCATGACTGCCGTAATGCTCTCCAGGGAAGCCTCCAGGCATGGAATGCGTGTGGTGTAAGTTGTGATGAGCTAGACTATAAGCCGCGAGTCCAGTAGCGCCCGTGGCATATAGCCCAGTATGGGATGAGCCGGACGGCTGCTTCTCAGGTTTGCCAGGCCTGGGAGGCTTCGGTGGGGGTACGTCTTCCATGGCTTCGTTGTACGTGGGAATGTAGCTGCTGGTCCCATTATAATTATGGCTGCCGTCTGTTGCTGCCGTTGACGGATTTTCGCCTTGGTAGTACATGGAAGGAGTACTACCCGAGACGCCGTTCGCGTAGGTTGTGGCTTGTTGCGAGTGAGTGTGAGAGTCGTGGCCAAAGGCGTATCCCATACCAGCGGCACCAGCCAAGGTAGCAGCAGAGCTCAGTTTGCCTGGCTTGTCGGGTTTGGACGATGGTCTCGGCGGGTTCGCAGGTAAAGGCTCATCGTCAGTGAAGGCGCCAGGCATGGATGAGGGCCGCGGCGGCTTCGATGGTTGTTGTGGTTCGGCGTTTGCCATGTTGTAGAATTCGGCAGCTGCGCCCGCTCCAGTATCGGCGACCGGATTGGCCTGAGCAGATCCGGTAAGCAGGTGCTGTTGATCCTGCGGTATAATGACTGAAGGGCGCTCAATCCGCACTCCAGGCTGGTGATGGACGGACTCTCCTTGGTCGCCGTAGTAATCCGCAGCCTCTCCGAACGAAGCGGTGTGCACGGGTGCGTGAGGGACGAAGGGAGTCGCAAACTGCTGCGGGTCCTGTCCAGGGAACTGATCGTGCACATGGGACGACAAGGCGCCAGCAGGCAGTCCTCCTGACATCAACGGCGGCCCGTTCAGATCGGGAAATCGCGACGACTCTCCGCTCTCGACCGGCCCGGCGACAGACCGACTCGCCCGTCGCGGCGCCTCCACGATTTCCTGCGGGCGCGAGCCGCCTGCCTCGGAGCGGCTCTTCTTCTTCTTGTCGTGCTTCCTGTCCTTATCGCTGCGGTCCCGGCTCCGCGAGCGATCTCTGCGCGATAGCGTCGAGCGCTCGTCCTCGTCCCGGCGGCGACGTCTGCGCTCGTCGCCGCGCGGGTGGTCGTACGGGTCAGCGTTGGACCTCATGTCGTCGCGATCGCGGTCGTCCCTGGCTGTCGCAAAGGTCGCATAGCTCGACGCGGGGCTGTCGGGAGCTCGTGATGCTGAGTCGCGTCTTGAGGGTTTTCGCGTGGAAGCAGACGAGACAACGGATTCGGACGTTTTGTATCGACGCGTCGCGGACGAGTCGCTCCTCTTGCGCTTCTCGTCGTCGCGATCCTTGGCACCATCGCCCTTGGAAGAGCGACGGGTCCACATTATTACAACTGTCAAACAGTGGCACGGCTAGCTGTGTATGCGCTGGGTGCTGCGCTGTGCAAAAATTACGCTCGTCGGTCGGTCGCTTGTATGGGTTCGACGTGGGATGCTGGGGGTATCGCAAGAGTCGTCACGTCGTAATGTCGTTATGGTACAGTGAAAGGAAAAGGTGGCCACGAGAAATGCACGCCGACAAGCTGTCCACCGACCGTCTGATTATGCGCGCGACGGATAGCTGAGTTGTTGTTCAGTGGCGACCCGAGCTGGAGGTGAGGGTTGACCGGCGCTAACCCCTGCAACTGATCGCAAGCTGCCGAGTGGGGGCTGGGCCAATCGACATGTCCGCGGTGGATACATGGGCATGCATTGGCCATGCAAGCAGATGCATTGGGCATGATTGTGCCTTGGTCTCCACTGCCGTTCGTCGTGAACAAGTTTTATTCGAATAATACATAAACATGGCTGGTTTCATAGACAAAGGACAGGAATGTATTTAGAGCTGCACCACTAGCTATGCACTGGGTGCCACTAGCCTCAGGCCATGGTCCATTGCTGGCCGGAAGCTTGTTCGAACAACACTGCCAACTGGCGAATTTATGCATTCAAAGCAATGTCGGAACATTTTCTTCTTTTGTTGGACGCAAAAGTGGCCGACGAGGACGATCATCAGGCAGCCGTGAGAGCGACGCGCAATCTTGTGCAACCTGCGCCAGCTCATCAATTGTTCAGGGTACATGCCGGCGAATAATGTCCCCCGTGCTAACTCGTACACTATTTTGCCCGATATCGACCCTGTTCGAGAACATTGCCCGAAAGACACAATTTCCCAGCCCAAAACTCCGCGCTGTCATCCAGCAATGTCCTCCGTAACCCGTGACGCCATGTATGATACAAAATGCATTGCCCAAAGTGCCCATCTGACTCATCTTTCCGAGTCGTCTTTTGAACGCCATTATACATTTGCCCGCACTCGTCTTGAGGTCTACATGCGTCCGGCCATTGCAGCGAACGACTGCCTCAAATGCATGATCTGGGCGCGCGACGCGGGATCCAACGCGTCGACTTGCGCCTGACTCAGTGCCATGACTTGTTGGTATGCTGCGAGCTGCTCAGGAGTCAAAGTGGGTTGCGCTTGCGGAGCTGGCTGCCCGTACGGCTGCTGCACTTGTTGCGGCGGCGTCGGGACAGGCTGTGGAGGGTAGCCCGAGTAGTTCTGCGGTGGCCGGGCGGGCTGAGGGGCAGGTGCTTGTGCTTGTGCTTGTGGTGGGGGAGCTGCTGCCGCGGCAGGAGCTGGGTCGATGAGCGAGCCGAGCACGTTGGTATCCACGAGGTTTAAGAGAAGGAGTGCCTGGAATATCGCGTAGGCAAGCTGCGGCGCTTGCCTGAAGACCTCGGTAGCTTTTGCGGGTTCTGTCATGACCAGGCCCTTCATCTGGGAGATGATGTCGAGGAGCTGGGGCGGAGGAAGCGTATTGAGTGTGAGGGAGATGGAATCGGGGCACGATAGGTTGGGCTGGAGCTCGGCGCCCGGTGGGAGAGGAGGGAGCGCGGACGACTGTGGTGCTGCCGCAGCAGCAACGTCGGGCTGGCCATTGACTGGCGCGGGGTTGTTCGCAGGCGCGTTGTCGCCTGCGCCGTTGTCGTTGGACCAATCCACGCGCAGCTTCCTTCCCATCAGCTCGTAGTCGTTGAGGTTGCGAACTGCGGAGGCTGCTGAATCGCCGTCTGCGAACTCTGCGAAGCCGAAGCCCTTGGGCCGGCCAGTCTCCTTGTCGTACACGAGTCGAAAGTTGAGCACTTGACCAACGCGACCCAGCGTCTCTATGATGATTTCCTCGTTGCCGCCTGCAAATCGTTAGCTAAGAGGGCTTGACTGCGCTATGCCGATGCACGACCACCAAATCCGACTTACCATACGGGATGTTGCCGATGAATACGACGCGACCTGCCTTGTCGTTGGGTGCCATAGCAGCGGTTGTGCGTGGGGAAAAGCTGAAGTTGTTTCTTTGAGGTTCGAGACTGGGATGCGATCGAGCAGCAACGACCGCGTTGAAGCCCGGGCCACACCTTTCACCTCTAGCCGTCTATGGTTAGTGTGTCCCTGCAGCGGGGGCCGCACCTGTCTACACTGGAGTTCTGGGGTGTTCGAAGTTTACATATTACATAGGTTCAAGTCAAGATGATACATCTATCGAACGGGTGCTTATCTACACTCTGTCTACAATTTTGGCGCGCAGCATGCGCCTCCCTCCCCAACAACGGTCTCCGCTGTAGGCTGGTGGTGCTGCTCACTCACCAGGGTGCTCTTGTTGAAACTTTGCTCACTCGGTGGCACATCCAGTGCTGGATTCTGTGGGTATGAGGTCAGTTGTTGTTTCATTTCAATGGGAATTGTACTTTGCTCATGTCTAGCAAGAGAAAAAAAATCATGGCACGCGAAGAAACATCTGCGCTTTGTACCCAGGAAACTTACCTTGTCGAAAAAGTTCACAGGCTTCATATGGATCTTCAAAATCTCACATGGCATCACAGGGAAGTCCTATTCAAAGTGAGTACCAGTCCAACCACGACAGCCGCGTAGACTTACCTCAATTCTCGGTACGTGGTTGATACCTGCTTGGATGTAGAGGACGAAGTCGTCATCTTTCACGTTCTCTTTGCGGTCGGCCCACGATCTGACACCAGTGCCTCCTCTGCTTTGGTTGGTGTATTTGCCTCCAGCATATAACTCATCGTCTCGGTACTTCACAACATAGATGTTGTGATCGGAGAATTCCGCACGCTTGTAGTTGAAGCTATCCTTGTCCGACAAAATCTTCTGGAACGGAGGCGCTTGGATCTTGTACGCTACAGGTTTGCCATTGATGGGATTGCGCTTTCCCACGTTCTGGATCTTGAATATACGATTATTATCGTAGTTGTTGTCGTAGCCGCCTGATTCCTCGACGACTGTTTCTTGGACGTAGTAGCCTGTACCATGAGGGTTGAAGTCGGATCGCGGCATAGGGAAAGCTTCATCGTAGACTAGCCGGTTGTTCTGGCCCTCCAGGAACGGATCCACTCTCAGTGAGAAAATGTGTTGATGGTGCACAGCAAGGACTCCGGGATGGACAACAGTGCCGAATGGTACCTCCACACCTTCGTCGATGGGCTGGGTACTCAAGATGCCCGTTGCGCGGATTTCATAGTTGACTTCTCCAGCTTGGTTGAAGATGAAGGCCAAGATGTACTCGTAATTTGATACCGTGATGATCGATTGCAGCACAAGTTCGCGCGAGCGAGCCACCGCTGCTCGGCCAGTGCGATAGTTGGTGTGCTTCCAGGCAATACCGGCATCTTGCTCATGGATGCAGACGCAGTTCTCCATCGGAATCACGCCGCCTTTGTCGTCCGAGAGTACAGCGTCAAGGTAGTAGATGGAACCCAAGCAGTCGCACCCTAACTTGAGATTGTTGGCCATGATGCCAGCCCCAGCATCTCCAAGGTCAAAAGCTAGATTATGAGTTAGGTTATTTACAGCAGACGCTAAGGGATTACATACCTGATTTCTTGTGGAAAGGATGCCGAGGGTCTGCGTACGGAATGTTCATGTCGCTCAAGCTCAGCCGATAAAACAAGCTGCGGTTGTCGTATCGCACATCGTAAAGCACAATACCTTCTCGCTGGTTGAACCCCACCCTGAACTTCCACTTTTGCCATTGCAGGACACTTGAAGTCCCTTCTTGAATGACGGTAAAACTAGCGCCTTCCGGCTGAACTACATTCAACGGCTTCAGGTCTGTTCTCAAGGTCTGATGCTCTGAAATATATTCATTCGGTGGGTGAATGGGCCATTTTCCAAGCGGTTTGAGCGTGTTGTCGGGACCAGTCGGCAAAGTATCGATGCGGATAACCTTCATATCCTCCGTGGTAATGACCGGACTGATCGGTAGTGGTAGTGCATAGTGATTGGAATCGGCTTCTGAGGGGTTGAGTGGGTCTCGCATGTAGAGGAAACATTGGTATAGGCGCTCCTCATCATTGACTCCGTCGGATCCATAGATCCATGGGTCTGAAATGACTACTGTGCCCTCTGGAAGCTGTAGTTTTGCGATTGCATCTTGAACGCCCTGATCCTCGAGCGCAATTTTTTCGATGCGCACAATCTCTTCGCCATCTCCATTTGCATGGACAAAGGGGCCCAGGAGAACGTTGTGAAGTACGCGGCCTGATTGGAGATCCACAATCGCTTCGTGGAATTTGTTCTACAAAGCCAAACCATTACCAGCGATCAAGGTCATGGATATTGCAGACTCACTGTGTTGCGGATGTAGTAATTTATGAAAGCTCTCCTGCTGACTGGAGGTAGCTGGGATCCATTGTGCTCAGCTTCCAGGTACGGGACGACCTCCGCTTTAGGGGGTTCTTGCAGTGTCACAACTTTGAAGTGGACATCTGTATGCGCCGGCCATGAAGCCCTGATTATCGCTGCTGCGGATGTGAGTTCCTTCTCCGAAAGTGGCGCTAACGGGTGCGTGGCGACACCCTTAGAAAGGTGTGATGACGGGGTGTCGGCGACAACTTCGGTAGACATGTTGATGGTTTGCAATTGGCGTATAGTTGACCCTGAAAGAATTGGCAACGAAGTGTTCTTAAAGGACGTTCTTTCTTCCGCGGATAACGCGCAGCACGCACTAAGCGTTGTCTAGTGGGGACATTTGCTCTCTACCTGCGATGTTCGCTGCGACGATAAGACGCGGGGCTCTATTGGTATCTTGCTGATTCGTGCATGCCACGCCACTGTGGATTTCGCATGGACCTAACAAATCGGGCCTAGGGAGTTCAGCAAACGGGTGAATTTGATGGAGTGCAGATGAGGCTGGTGGCAAGGGAAGCCGCTACCCCGCTTTTAGGCCGTCGCTCGAAACCGATTCCAACCCGCGATGCACGCCCGATACAGGTGGCCGAATTACCTCTTATAGTGAATGTGTGCAGATGTCACAATAGAGTAGTAAGTCGCAAAGGGAGCATGAGGGTTCTGGGGTGGGGTGGCTGCTTCTAGTCTCTCCGCGAATGAAGAGTGATTTTCTGATTGTTGACACAAACCACGAAGCGGTGTCCTATAAAATGATAGACCAATATAGACTGCGACTGATACATACCTACAGTCCTGCTCCTAGTCAAGGCTTTCGAACAAAACAACATGTTGTGCCTATATGGTATATGAACGCGTCTAGCCTGACGTCATGTTCTGCAGCGACGAACGACTCAAATTAGTTTTTGGACATGTAGTCATATTGAGCTTTGGAAGTGCAGCAACGGTATGGCAACTGTAGAGAAGAAGCAGGGAGCCTAATACGCTTTGCCCTATTCATCTCCGCGGAAACTGGCTTCTGGAAAATGACTTTGGAACTTTCGAGCATTGTCTCGGTATCTGCTGAATCTTAGGTTTGATTCAAAGCAGATCAAGTATGTATCAAAGTCTTAAAAAAACTGTCCACGATACCTTCGAGGCACCAAAGGGTTTTGCCTAGGTGGGTCACGTGGACTGTAAGCCAATCAGAAAGTGTCTAAATGCCAGAAGACTATTCCTTATTTGCCTAGCTCTCCACGGCTCTGCCAAGTACACATGACTCAAAACCTCCAATGCCTCGAAGGCAGTAGAAACGAAGCAACCACCAGTCCTAATACGCTTCTGTAACTCTCGATTTGTATGAAACAAAACGATGGCCATTTCCTACGTCACTGCACAGCCTCCGGCTGTCTCGTTCTCGCCCACCAGCTTACCAATGTTTCAATCTACATGTGGTACTTCATATTGGCGAGATATTAATATACCCTCTCCTTGAACCGGTGCCCCAGCTTACGCTCCCCACAAAACCGTTTCTATCACGAACGAACCCCAGTCATACTTTTCCCACTTATTGGTTGAGTCTAGTCTCGACCCGTGTCACTAGGATGGCGACTATCATCTACTTTGATTACTCGTCCACACATCAGCCTCCGAAATGGCTGCCGGCTATCACCTTTCGATAGCGGACACTGAATGACCGGTTTGTGACTGGAGTGTCCACCGACAGGGTTTGGCAGATGTAAAGGGCGTTCGGTGTTCCGCAATTTGGGCTGCAATGCAGAGCTCCCCGGATGCTATCATCGCGTTAATATGGGAGTCGGTAGCTGGTGCGGCCAGAGTACTTAAGGCCCTGGGAGAGAGACTGGGGAAGATCGTAACCCAGCGAACAACACGCAGACATACCATCTGACGCCATCGGATCGATATACCTCTCACGATGAAGTCCTTCGCTGCCGCCACTTTTCTTCTCGCTACCCTCGCTGAGGTTGCGCAAGGCCACTGTAACGATATCATGGCCGACCTCCATGCACTCTGACTGATAGTCCTGCAGACATTTTCCAATACCTCACGGCAAACGGTCAGAAGGGTGCGCAATACCAAAATATCAGAAAAAACACAAACAACAACTCACCCGTCACGGGTTTGAGCGATGCCAACCTACGCTGCAATGTAGGAGGCGCCTCCGGCAGCGCCACGACCATCGTCCCGGTAGCTGCTGGCTCGTCGGTTTCCTTCACGGCTGACCAGGTGTGTTTCAAAGCCCCGAATAAGCCGTCGACAGCATTTGCTAACCCGTGTACCATCAGGCTGTTTATCACCAAGGACCCGTCTCGTTCTACATGACCAAAGTGTCCGACGCGGCATCTGCCGACGGCTCCACCGACTGGTTCAAGGCAAGCTCGCAGACGCTACGTCTCTTGTATCTCACCGTGCTAATTCCTCCAGATCAAGGAGATCGGTCCAACATTTAGCGGCAGCCAGGCGAAGTGGGACATGAGCCGTAAGCATCTCACAGTACCAAGCCGCACTGAACCTCTCGCTGACACACTCCCACAGTGACCTACTCCGTGAACATCCCAAGCTGTATCGCCCCTGGTGACTATCTCCTCCGCATCGAACAACTCGGCATCCACAACCCCGGATCTCCCCCACAGTTTTACATCTCTTGCGCACAGGTCAAGGTCACTGGTGGAGGCTCAAAGACACTTTCCCCGACGACAAAGATCCCCGGTCACGTCAAGTCCACCGACTCTGGTTACACAGCGAACATCTACAGCCCCGACTTCAAGAGCTACGTCCTTCCGGGTCCCAAGGTGGCAACTTGCTGAAGGGGTGATGCTGAGTTAAACGAGAGACCTCGTAGTTGATGACGGACGACATGCCAATATAGTTGTAGCACCGTTTCAGACCCTGTGATGCATTTTCAGCTTCAGTTATCCTTTACAGCCTTGTCTCTACCTGCGTCGTGAAGGACCACCGTTACGTCGCTCAGCAGACTCGAAAACCTGCTTATTCAACGATAGCCTCAACCCTTGTTGAATAAAGTTTGTTCCAGAACCCAGACCAACGTCAACGATTCTAACATAAACTCATCCTACGGATGTTGCTTTGTAAAAGGAGTGCACGGGACCTCCCGCACCCCAAATCCCGCTAGAGGTCTACCATAGGTAGTCTACCAAACGCCAAGCCTCGTTGGGTGCACCTAGGCCAAAGCCATCCAACCGAATGAGCCGCGCTATGACAACTGTAACGTTCAACGATCCTTTTCTTCGAATGCTACCGTATGTATTTGCCCTTAAGCTGAACTTCGAGCCAAATTAGGCGGGCAGCGGATTAGTGGACAGATAACTTAGCTAATTAGAGCATAGAATTTGTTAGAAATAATAATACTATTTATCTTATTGCCTACCTAATCAGGCTAGAAGCTTAGCTTAAGGGCAAATGCATACGGCATATCGAATTTCGGGAATCCTCGCTCCACCCCCACGAAAAGCAGTAGTTTCGAGGTCTCACGCACCTACTTGCATTAAAGCTCAACGTTGACAGCTCTGTTAAACAGCAAGTCCTCTATCTCTCAGGTTCTTCTTAATATTACAGAAGTCAAGTATCAAAAGCAAAGCCTTCACGATACCAAGGCCACCACGCCCACCCGCGCACACACCACCAGCGCCCCCGCCAATGAAACCCCGCCAGACACAGAAAGAAAACCCCCCACCCACAACCCCATCCACTGACTACAACGAACCTTCCATCTTACGTCTCCAAGTACCCCTCACCTTCTGGACCGTAAGCCCCAACTCCTCACTACACGCCACGCTTACCCCCCAACTCCTCACTACACGCCACGCTTACCCCCCAACTCACCCAACCCCCATCCTCCACACCGCAATGACGCACGCCAAACGCCTCCCCCCAACCAAAACGCCCTCCCCTCACGTACCGGCCCTCCCATCACACGTCCTCGCCACCGCGCCCGCTCCCTCCCAACCGCTCACTGGCCACACACTTCGCCCCCAGCCGCACAATCCACACCTCGCCCCCTCCGAGCCAATAACCGTGCGCGCAAACGAACCCGTGAAGTCATCTGCGGGGCATCCCGGGCGTCTCGAGCGTGCCACCGCATCCCCTAGCGGCGCTGAGGCACTTGTGCGGGCGCTGGATCGCCCGCACAAACAGCGCAGAGGGGCGTACATAAGAAGGCGAATTCGTAGAGTGCCTTCCTCGCATTTAGAACATCCGGACATTTGCGGACTTGCTCGCAGAAACTCTACTGATTTTCATCTTTCCAATACCAATACCAATACCAATACCAATACCAATACCAATACCAATACCAATACCAATACCAATACCAGATATTCAGTATGGGCAACTGCGGCTGTGCTTCTTCTGGGGCCTGCAACTGTGGCTCCAGCTGCGGCTGCGACAGCTGCCCGGTATGTACGTATTCGAGGCTTTGAACTGGATCTGATCCTGCTTGCAGCACAAATAAGCGACTATCTGCAGATCGATTCATTCAGGAGTTGACTGTTGCGGAGTGTGAGTGACTTTGTTGCCACTCAGGAGGCAACAGGCGCTGACGAAGGCAGAAATACTCCTCGTCGTGCTTTTCGGAAGTGCAGTTCAGCAGGGCATGTTGGAGATGAAAAGAAGGCTGGAGTCAGTTTAGTGATACATCAGTACTTCACTTGCTTCTTAAACAGTAGAGATTAACTCCAATTGCTTGAACCCCTCCCTGAAAACATACCGCTCTCGAATTTTTCGGACATCGTGCCAGCTACTTTTGCCACTACTCGTTCTGTCATTCTAAGCTGTCCTTGTGTAGCCAGAACTGTTTATTAGTAGACTCGTTTATATGAACAGACGCTGTCTCGAGGAAGGTGTCCAGTAGAACATCGCGTGTTTTACCAGCGGGCGTCATGTACTTGATCCGTGCAACGTCGCCTTGTCGATAGACCATCGAAGTCCCAGGTGTGAGACTTGCGCCACGTTCGACAAGATCCAACGGAAATATCCCCCCCTCATTACGTTCCTCCTGTTGTAAACGCTGCTGCTCTGGTCCATTGTGCTCCTCCTAGCCGCAACATACCGTTACCTCCTCTTGCATTCGGTCTTTACCATCCTGCGACACGTTGAACGACTCCCAACCAAAGACGAAGTATCCGAGGAACGCTCCGATGAAAATACAGATGATAATGTACCCGTTGTAGTACATAGCTAACAGCATGACGAAGTATGCAACCGCAAACTGCAACATGTGCAGCAACGCGCGGATGACCTGTTGTAGTAGGCTGGGGCGGAACGAGCGCGGGGTTATGGTCCTCGTGGCAGCTCTTGCCACGTTCTTATTCACGGCGTCGGAAGAGGAGTTCGGGCCAGGGCTAGCTTCAGCGAGCGAACGAGTGTGTTGTGCGAGGATGTAGCGGTCGTACTCTTTGGCAGCGCGTCTAAGGAACTCGAGTGAAAGGACGAGTAGAATGACACCGATGCATGAGCCAGCGAACATTCCCTTGGAAGTGTTGTGCCATGACTTAGAGAGGAAGCCTGACTCGTATCAGTACACATGATTTCGATGTTCTTCAGCACAACCTCCGGGCTGTATCTCATGGCGAGCTGGACTTCGGATTGGCATGTCAAGCGACGAAAAGACGTATTTGTGGCACGTATCGTCGCACTGGTGCAGACAGCGACTTACAAGTACCGACGGTATCCCAATTCCACAACATCTACAACCCATTGTTAGCTGAAAGACTCGAACAACACGGAAATCACCTACACTGATCTTGCATGCTTTCCCATCGCCACCACCCATATCCATCCCACCCATCCCGCCCATGGCCATACCAGCAGTACTCGAGGGCATCGCACTTGTGCTCGTAGCGGTGCCCATGTCCTGTTTGACCGCACAGTAAGCAACCCATCACCCAACGCACCCGCTCCTGGGGATAGACTCACCATTCCAGACATGGCCATATCCATAGAGTGCGACATTGTTGGTAGCTGGTCGTGGGGGCGGTAGAGAAGCGATCGACGGTGCACCACGGCTAGTTATAAGAAGCTGACAAGAATAGTCGGAACGGAGGCACAGATGCACGCCGACGATAAAGATAACGGGGTAAGCGCGCAGAAATGAGCAAGTTTGTCTCACGGCGCAGACGTGAAGGGCAGATGGGGTTTGTTGGTGGTAGGTGGGTGCGGGCGTGACAGGCAGGGACAAGGGAAGAAGGTACAATGGCCATGGCCGTGGCCGCGCGAGGGAAAGAGCTCGTTTTAACAAGGCAACGGGAAGGAGAGACAAGATAGACTGCAGTGTGGGTTGGTTTGCGTGAACACGTGTGGCAAGTGCAGCGTGCAGGCAGGCTGCCGTGCGACAACCACCCGCTGTGCTGTTCAGGAAGTTGGGAGCGCATTGGAAGGGCTCATACAAAGCACTGTGCTCACTCCATACTGCGCGCAAGTCCGCTTGAGCAGTGTTTCTCGGCATGCTGTTCTGTTTCTCGCGCTTGTCGGGAGCTAACTTGCGCATATGCACTCATGGCCCCCAAAACGGGCGATGGCTTGAGCTAGGATCGTGTTGCTAGTCGATTCGAGCTCAACATGAGCACATTGTCAGTCCATCGCATCCTGAGCCCAGAGCAATTGTGCGAAGAAACCTGTGATTGTTGTACATTCAAGTTTAGGGGTCTTTGGTTCAGTTGGTTAACTACCATTGTTCGTATTGGGTTTGCCGGCGACAGGGGACGTTCCAGCGTTCGATCGCTTCACAGCCTTGTTCAAGGCTACTGTGATTGCCTTGTTGTTTCTCGATGGGGCCCAGCCGTTGTATAACTGGCCCATACAGACACACACGAGTGTTATGTTTCGGCTGGTCGGACTCGTCCTCTAGATCAATGGTAATTGTATCTGGCCCGCAGAAAAACAAGCCTACACCCGCGCCTCAGCCGCCTCCCGATACTCCGCGCTTGGCCTCTCCAACAACTCAATCTCCTCCTCCGCAGTCTCCACACGCACCCCCTTCGCTATTCCCTCCCCTCCCTCATCCACGCCCCTAAACATCCAATGAAACCCCCCACCCGTAGCCCCAGCCGCAACCGCCAGCCCGCCGTAGAACCACACTAAATGAGGATCCGTCCCAAACGGCGAAACAAAAATGCCCAGGGCGCTCCCCGCCGCATTCGTCAATAGGAAGAGACTCATTATGAAGCTCTTCATGTTCTCAGGCGCCTTCGCGTACGCAAGCTCCAGACCTGTGATGCTGGCCAGGATTTCGCTCAGCGCGACGAGTATGTACGCGGGTGCTTGCCACGCGACGTGGACTTGGTTCGGCTCGTATTTGCCCTCGGCGATCTTGCCAGCTTCACAGTTGGAGGGGCTGGAATAGCAGGGTGCGGCGGCGTAGATGCGTGACTGGAGGATGGCGGCATACGCCATGCTGAGTGAGGCGACGATGAAGCCCCAGGTTATGCGCGTGATGGGTGTGAAGGCGAGGTGGAGACGCGTGCGTATGAAAGGGTAGATGAGGCGGTCGACGATGGGAATTAGGATGATGAGGGTTATTGGGTCGATGTTGGGGAGGATATCGTTTGGGACGCCGTGCAGTTGCATCTGGCCCGCTGAGGGATGTCAGTGCGTGTACTTTGTTTGAGATGATGGGGTTGGACCTTGAGAGACGAAATTGTTCATCATTTGAGAGAAGGCGAGCCAGTAAATCGGAAAGAAGAGGAAAACCTTGCAGGCCACCAATGCCGTTTTGAGTTCGTCGATGAACCTGTCATCCCAGGTTATGAGATGTCTCTTTTGGCTGCGTCCTTGGAGTGATGGCTTCGCGCTGTCAAGATCGAAGCGATCCCGAGAGGCAATCCAAAGGGCTTTCATGCAGTTCTTTATTACGCCTCCCTGCGGCGGTTTGATTACATATTGCTTCCTGCCTGATACGAGGATCCAAAATCCTACAACAAACATGAGTAGTGGTAGAAGAAATGCGGCCCAAAAGCCAACGTGCAGCTCAAGCGTTGTAGTGGCAATCGCAGATATGGATCCAAAGTTGATGCACATGTAAAAGATCATGTAGATGCGCTGCACCGTGACTTCCGGGTCCACGATAACGCGCTTGCCGCCTGGAAGATGTCTAATGAAGGGCTCAGTAGACTCTATTTGCTCCGCAATGAGCGGCGAAACATTGCTCTTGATCCCCCCTGTGCCGAGTCCAATGACGATCATGGCTGTTATAAGTCCTGGGAATGCGCCTCCATGCTCAACCGAGTATGGCAAGCTTGTAACGAACAGTATTACTATCCCAAACATGTACACGACTGAAAAGTATTTGATGGTCAGGTACTTTCCGAGGTATTGGTCTGCCACGATTGCTCCTAGAGTAGGCGTGATGTAACACCAAAATTGAAAAAGGTTTGAGAGCGCTGTTGCGCGAGACTGCTTCAGACCAAGGGCTCCCGGTAGACCGTTCGGGTCATTGTATTTGTTCGCCATGTAGTTTTGGAAGGGCCCGGATAGGCCATAGTAGGCGAAACGTTCGCAGAGTTCCACAATGGCAACAAGGAAGGCGCCCCATGGAAGTTTGTCGGCGACTTTGGGTAGTGTTGCATAGTCCTCTGCAGTTGGTGTGTCATCGTGTGGGCTTGAACCCGAAGACGACCCAATCTGCCCGTTGACGTGGGAATCCACAGGAACAGGCGCCCCATGTTCAATTTCCTTCCCGTGCGCTGTCAACTCAGCGCTCGCATCTTCCGTCTGCGCAACCGTTGTATACGCGCCCCGTTCCTCTCGACCCCATTCTGATGGCATCGCCTAAATTCAGCAACCTCAATCGCTACCTCAAGTAGCACAGTAAATCCACGCTCTTTTCATCATATGTTGTCGCAATTGCGCATGCCGGCGCGTAGGGGCACGGCTATCGACAGGCTCTCCTCTCCAGAGACAGGCTCAATATCCTAGCGGAGTACTGTAAGTATACCTTGGGTGTATTCCCAGGGTCATAGGATAATGAGAATATGCGGTTGGAGCTTTCGGGTCGAGTTGTGGTGTTGAAAACACGGTGCGTGTTCTCGCAAGAAGGAAGGAATCTCGCGCTATTCCGTATTGGGCTATGAATAGCGTCGCACTGGCAGAGGACCAGGGCTCCACAACTCATAGACACGATGTGGCGCGCTCCTCCACGCGTCGCGATCAGAACCACACAGAAGGTGAGGTACACGATATGATCAAGGCTGGAGAGCGAGCTTTGCCAAGGGTGCCCTGGTGAGGGGTCTCATTAGGGAACAGGCTGAAGCGATATATGTACGCGCCATGCCCTTGTTCCAAACAAACCCATCATCTCCGCGTTCCACTATTCAGAAAACTTTGAGGCAGAGCAGGCCTGGCACCCGTGTAAGAGATGACACTAGGAACTGACGACACGATGCTGTGCCGGTCTCGCGGAACGACCTGCGAGCGCGAGGCTACACTGTCGCTCCTCGAGGACGCAACGGTGCTATCCCTCCTCCCATCCCGCGGATTTCTTTCCATCGCAGCATGTCGAGCTTCCGCCTCTGCCAGTTGGGCCGCGTTGACACCTCCATCCTCATTCGCGGGCTTCAAGTGATCCCAAAGGCCCTTCCGAACGCGCCTCTGCGGCTCCATCTCCAGCATCACCGTTTCAGCTTCGCGACTCTCGCGGCGCGCCCTTCGTTTCCGTTGTCGTCTTCTGCAGTTGAGGAAGTACATTCCACAGCTGAGCAAGGAGAGCGATACAATGACCACGATACTAACGATGAGCCCGATCTTGGCGTCTCTGGGTAGACTTTGGTACAGGGTGTTTAGGTTCCCCTCATCTGAGTTTGCGTTGGTCGGTTGGGGATCGGCGGCCGATGGCTGGTGTACGTATGTCACAGGCATGTCGTTTGCCCCCGTCGGTACGCTCCATTGTGAAGACTCGGTGTTGCTCTGCGTGGTGGATTGAGCTTGGAACGTAGCATCTCCGAAGAGGTTCTCGAGGTCTGGAAGTGCTGATCGCTGCAACAGCGGAGGTGCGAGTATGGTTGTCATGGGACGGGGCAGTTGGTGTAGGACCAACTTAGGACTGGAAGGAAGTGCATTCAAGTCTGCTGTACCCATCGTCGTGGGGCACGTAAACGGCAGAAACGTGATGAGAATCTGGCAGCAGCATGTACGTACGGGCCACCCGTCTAGTACTTGTTCCGTCACCGGCGGTACGCCTTGGCTGATCGAGATAAGGTTCACTGTCAGAGGTGTGCCCTGCAGGGTAATAACGCTAAATGAGACACCGAACCGCAAAGGTTCCGTATACACGGTCGACGGGCGAAAAAGCTTAGCAGAGGTGGTGATTCGCATGCAGCCGCGTGCGATGAAGTAATATGTGGGTAAAAGTCCTGACCGGTGGGCGGTCCATGATGCACTTTTGGTGGACACCTCTTGCCTACCTGCCATATCTTCGCCCAGATGATAACAATGGCAGTTAGGAAGGTGGGACAGATATCCTGCAGCGGGAGATCCGTTTGCGTGGGCGACGATCTGTTCCCTTCCCTGTGCGAAGCACCAATCTAACAGAAGTAATCGGTTCGATGCAGCTGTGTGGGTACCGACGCATATCGAAGTTATTCCCCACCTTATTTGATTCGGATTATTATTTTCATGCTTGTAAAGATCTGGACAGGATGGTGATCACACGCCACTTCCGCAGCCTATTATTCTACGCGACGATCATCATTCTCTACCTAGCACCGTCAAGCTGTCTGCTTGTGATGTGTATCATACATGCGCGTACCTATATATTCTTCCCCGCGAAGAATGCATCTAGGCGTTTTTCCACCTCTCGGATTCCCGTTCCATTCGCCAGGCTATTCCTGATCCAGCCAGGCAACTTAGCCTGAATGCGCGGCGCAGCGTATCGTCTGTCGAGCAAGAATATAGCAGCGTAGTCTCCACGATGTCGGATTGCTCGTCCCACGCTCTGGTTCACGGCTCGCATGCACACGTTCTCGTAGAAGTCGCGCGCAGCCGCTTTGCCGTCACGTCCTTGACTTGTTGCCTTGGCGGAGATGTACTGCGTTTTAGCTTTCCATTCCGCAGAGTGAGGGTTCGGGAAAGGCAGCCCGATTACAGCGACTGCGCGGCCCAAGGCATCACTGAAATTGATGCCCTCAGAAAGTGTGCCACCAATAACGGCAAAGAGGACTGCGCCGCGGCCATTACCCAAATCAATCGCGCTACTGTATGCACCCAAGACTGATTCTCTTGCATCCTCCGTTGCAGCTGCACTGTCCGATAACGGCTGGCTGCGTTGTTCGAGATAGATAGGCTTAATTTTGAGGATAGAATCCCAGAGCGAGGGAGATCCCGGCGATGATGTAGATCGCATCCTTTTCCAGGCGGCAGTGCACGTGTCCAAGTACGAGTAGCTTGGGAAGAAAACCACTACACCATCGGGTACATGCTGCACGAGACTCAAAACGGCATGTGCGAGGTCGATCATCTACCGCGGTTAGCCTGTCTCCGATGCAGCGCATGGAGTTGTTACCATTTGCTCCGAGTTACGCTTCTCAAATGTAAAGTCGAACTCGTTTCCACGCAGAGTCTGAACAACCGGAACTGCAAGTAAGCTTGAAGAAGGTATGACATGACCACATGAAAGGGTCATGATCTTTGATCGGTTGAGATACGAAAGCAGATGGTCTTCGTAGTCACTCATCTAATTGAGTTTAGCCCCAAATACGCATCTATATTGGTTTTCGTGGAGGATCGACATACCGGAGACATGGTACCTCCCGCTAAAACAACTGCACGGGCATCCTCTACCACATCTTTGAAATGGAAGGTAGGATCCAACAGCATATACTTGAGCGTCATACCGGTGGTCTCCTCCAATGAGTAGAAAAAGCGGCCTTCCTCTGAAGGATTCATCAAAGCTATGAGAAAGGCTTGAACTTGGGTTAGGACGGGAACGGTCTGCCTCGGGTTCCGGTGTTCGGTGCGTTTCTGACTGGGGCCTTGCGCCTGTCCTGCATACGTGGTATACCCATCAACCTTCCGAGCTAAGCGGCTTTCCTGCAGGTATGCATTAAGCTTGTAAACATTGATCTGGTCAAGCCCCTTGCCAGTCAGTAACGCATGGACATCGACCAAACCATCGGGGGCCTTCGAACCGGACGCCTTCGTCTGCACATATGCGATGATTGAGTCGATCAGCCGTAGTATCTGCGCGACATAGACCCTGTTTTTGCCTTTGAGTTTATTGCGAAACTTTTGTAGATAGATCATGAGCTGAGTGCGAGCTTCCTGGGCCTGATGGAGAGTGACAGAAACCGAGTAAATCCCGGCAATCGCATCCATCAAGTTGTGCGCTTCATCAATGATGACAATGTGATCTTTGAGAGACAAGTTCAGGGCTTCACGAGCGGACTTTTGAAGGAGTAAAGGATACGGGAGCGTCACGATCTGAGAATGTCAGCTGTGTTTTTCGTCCCTGTTGGATGGTGTCTCACCTCACAGTACTTGGTCGCCGGGCGCGAAGCATAGTATGGACATATTCCGAGCTTTTTGCCCAAGGCGCCCAGGTCTTCGATGTCCCTGACCTTTGCTAGGGCGTGATCGCGGAACTCATTCACTAATGCTTCATTCTCTTTACGTGGCATAAACGGACATTTGCACTCGGATGAAATGTTAGGCTGTTGCAACTCCATGCATCGTTCGTTGATTGCGGTCGGGTTCCGGAGCTTGTTGACCTTTGGGTTGATGCAAAGGTTCTTGCGTGAGCCTAAGGTGAGATGTTTGACATCTTCTACCAACGAGGCTTCGCGTTCCGCTTCATTGTCCACATCAGGAGTTATAGCAGGGGGCATCTTGACACGGCTCAGCTCGCTTGAGAATTGTGTAAGTTGAGAATGCGTCCGAGAACAGAAAAAGATCTTTGTCTCGTCTGGGATCTCGTTGGGGTCTTCTTCTTTGGGCTGTGATGAGTAGCCCATCCGGTCTAGGAGGGCTTGGTTTTCTGCAGACAGCCCGAGCTCGTTGAAGCCTCGTGGTTTTTGATGACCAGTGCCATCATTGTCACTCTCGTAGTCGTTCAAAACAAATTGCGCTTCGTCTGCATCGTCAGCGTCGTTATCAGCTGCTGTCTTTTGTCGTTTGGTCAGCGGCTCTCCGCTTATGTAGCGGTCTTTCGTCTTCTTCTCCTTCGCTTTGATCTTGGCAATGCGACCTTCGAGCTCCTGCTTTCGAGCAAGAGCTACGTTCTTCCTCTGTTTGCTAGCATGCTCCAAGATCCACGCGGGCTCATCACTGTTTGCAGCATTTGCGACGAAGCCCTCCTCAAGATTTCGTCGTTTGTAATTGCGAAGCCAGGTCAAGGATGCGCAGATGAGGCTGAGTGATTTCCCGGTCCCAGTGGGAGACTCGAATATGCCGACTTTACCGTCCTCCAAGCAATCGTACACAGCGTTCATAAACTGGGTTTGGATGTCATAGGGCTCGTACGGATGGTGAAAGTCCCGCTCGCTAGTGTCGTCTTGCATGGTGCAATGTTGGAACGGGTTTGGTAAGGAGCGGCACGGAATACTGGAGCCTGACGAAGCGAGACTTGCAAGAACATCAAAGGTGCGCGGGCGCGACTTGAACAGTAAGAACTGGTGTGGTGCGCGGGCGACCGCGTTCGTAAACGTGGATGTTCTGAGGTTCGCGTCGGGGCCCGCGCTCTCACGTGATGGGGCTTGGCCCGCCCGGTATCAATGGAGATGCCAGAAGACGGCTTGCACATGTACCTACTGCAAAAGCGCAGCAAGCCTGAACTCGGAATATGTGCACATCTAGCTCTTCATCTTGGAACTTGCCTAGACGGAAGCGGTGACACTGTCGAGCTCCATATCCCATACACACGTCATGGGTGGTGTATTCGTCTCACGCTGAACATTCGCTGCATCGACTGCATGCATTTCCTGCATCCTTGGCCACTTGTAGCAGAGCGGCACTTCTATTCCTATTCCTGTCCCTATTGCTGGCTGTCGACGAAGTGTACAGTCCAAAACCCAAGCATTCGTGTGAATGATGGTACGCTCGCGGGAACTCAGGCGGCGCACTGCAGGGACCAGCCCCGCCAACGAGGGCTGGAGCTGGATGCTTCTCTGACGCAGGGGCAGGCAACCCACCTGGACATTGCAACTCCTCCTTGCGTCGCGCACACAATTCGACCATCCCTATCCTACGACCTTGCAAAGTCTCCCGCACCAATGTCACTCGTTTCCGGTAAAGGCTGCAAGCTCCCGCGCACGAGGAGCCCGCATGAAGCTGACGTAGGCACGCAGACGCCGTCTGGGCCGCGTCGCCCACCACCACGCGCGGACAGCCAACACTCCTCTCCTCGGACCCCAAGGGCGAGCGGATAGCGTACGCGGTAGGCACGCCCACACACGCTGCCCAGGAGCAGGGAATAGCCTCACATTCTGACGGCCCGCTATAGGCTGGCAAGTCGGTCTTCCTGCGATCCATCGACGACCCCGCCATCAGCAAACAGTACACACAGCACACGGCCCAGACAACCGTCGCGCGCTTTGCGCCCTCGGGCTTCTACGTTGCCAGTGGAGACGCCTCGGGGACCGTCCGCGTGTGGGACTGCGTGGGCGAGGGAGCTACGAAGGGTATGGTTCGCCCACGCCCACGAGCAGCACGAGACCGCCTCGGGCGTGTTGAAGAGTGAGGCTGACGGCCACAGGCGAATACCACATCATCGCAGGACGCATCAACGACCTGGCATGGGACGGCGACTCGCAGCGCATCATCGCCGTGGGCGACGGCAAGGAGCGCTTTGGGCACTGCATCACGGCCGACAGCGGCAACAGCGTGGGTGAGATATCGGGACACTCGTCGCAGATCAACACTGTCTCCATCCGCCAACAACGGCCGCTCCGCGCTGCCACCGGCTCCGACGACACGAGCCTCGTGTTCTACCATGGCGCTCCGTTCAAATTCAACACTAGCCTCAGAGGGCAGCACAACCGCTTTGTCTTCGGCACCGCCTTCTCGCCCGACGGCTCCGTCTTCGCAAGCGTAGGTGCAGACAAGCGTATCTGGCTATACGACGGAAAGACGGGGGAGGCAAAGGGCCAGATTGGCGAAGGCGTGCACACTGGCAGCATCTTCGGCATCTCCTGGGCAAAAGACTCGAAGCGCTTCGTGACGGCCAGTGCGGACCAGACCGTCCGCATATGGGACCCGGAAGCCGGCAAGGCCATCCAGACGTGGAGGATGGGCGAGGAGGGCGTCCCCAGCATCCCTGACCAGCAAGTGGGCGTCGTCTGGCCTACCGGCCGCAGCGATGGGCTTGTTGTCAGTGTCGATCTGGAAGGCAATCTCAACTATCTTGTCGACGGCAACCCCAAGCCTACGCGTGTCGTCCGTGGCCACCAAAAGAACATTACGGCAGCGGCCTTGTCTGGATCTACCTTTGTCACTGGCAGTTACGACGGCCGGATACTCGCGTGGGACACAAACACAGGCCTTGCAGACAAGGTTGATGGCGAAAGCCATTCCAACTACGTGGCGGGCCTGGTCCCCTCCGACTCCAAGAGTGAGGCCGGCGTGCTTAGTGTGGGTTGGGATGACACTCTGCGTTCTATTTCTGTTCAAAACAAGATCTTTACCGGCGCTGCGAATGAGCTCAAGTTCCAGCCAAAAGGTGTCGCAGCGGCATCGGATGTAGTTCTTGTGCCCTCTTCCGATGCGATCATAGTATACAAGAACGGCAACAAGGCGAGCTCATTGTCCGTCAAATACACTCCGACATCTATAGCTGCGCATGGTTCCAATGTCGCTGTAGGAGGCGATGACAAGCTGATCCATATCTACACACTCTCTAGCACGGAGCTCAAAGATACTGGCATCGAGCTCCGTCGCGCCACAGCACCCATATCAGCTCTTGCGTTCTCTGCCTCAGGCGACAAGATTGCAGCAGGCGCGAACAACGGAAAGATTTACGCATTTAATGCTTCAAGTGATTGGAAAATCATCACTGATAGGTGGTCTGCACACACTGCACGTATCACTGCACTCGCCTGGGATGCCGACGCGAAGCTCGTAGCGAGCGGCTCACTTGACACGAACGTCATGGTGTGGAGCGTCGAGGACCCAGGTAAACGGATCAAGGCCATGAATGCACACAAAGATGGTGTCACTGGTGTTGCGTGGGAGCCGTCAGGCAAGGTACTTTCCGCGGGTGGTGATTCCAGCATCAAGGTGTGGAAGCTGACCGGATGAACGGGCGGAACAATCCGACGCTCGCTGTCCTGGGATTCTGGCTTGAAAACATGGTGAACATGCAATGCAGATAGCTACAACACGGGTAAGCGGTGGGCGGGGCTATGTAAAAGGTGAGGCGGGCGAAATCTACCCATTCTTAGCGCTCCATTGGTTCGCATACGATTGCTCGCGGTGCACTGTGACCATTTCCCGCATAACATGTGACCGCAGGACTCTTCTGCTATGAATATATGCGGTGTCGCTTCAGATGTTTGCCTGGTCTGCCTCGTCGAATAATCGCGCAAACGGACTGTGGCTTGCCAAGGGTAGTCCTCCACAGCCAATGTTAGGGCCCTTTGCCCTGTCCCGAAGGTATACATAGGCTGCCTCGTTCCTCTCGCATTTGCTACTCTCTCTTAGCCCACCCTCCAAATTTCGTTTGAACCACACGATCACACTTTATTTGCTGTTGCGTAGCTTGCACATATCCATGGACAACTCGTACTTTGAGAATCGTGCTTTCCACGATTTTCAGAACTACCGTCCCGATGGTCTCAACAGCAACCACCTGAACATCTTCGGGCAGCAGTCACAGCAACGACACAACGAACAGCATCAGCACCAGCCGCTTTCGCCAGGTCAGCCGCCTAGATCCCGCGGCTCCAGCTTTACCGGCTCGCCCCCCTCGCCTCACTCAGCTCACCGACCGGCCGTGTCTCAGCCTTCTGCAACCCAGCTGCAGCCTGGCTATTTTCCTATTGGTACGACCGGTGCCCTGCAACCAACACTTTCACCGGTCACCCCGACGTACGATCTATCGCGATCCCATTCCATGAGCTCTGTGCTTGACTACGGCTATGGGGGAAATTACAGTCAGATGTCAATGCATGACGAAAGTGGTTCTATGAGACTGAGGAACAATTCTGAGTAGTAAGTACCCTTTACACATTTCTGAGATTACGGGAGATAGATGAACCTCCAGCCATGGATTGGATTGGAAGCCTGGATGACACTGCGGAGCCCTCCCCTGAACGGACGATCCCTGTCTTCGTGGATAATCTGGAAGCTTTCTTAGCCTGGGATATAGTCATCATGAGATCTGAATCGTACCCCGCATTCACCTGGGATTCCTGGCTCGCAATATCACTACCTCTAATAGGTACTCTTTGCACTTCGACTTTGAAGATGTGCCGATCGAATACATGCCTTCCCATCGCTTTGTCGGACAGGACCCTCCACTGGCCAAGTCAAATCGCCGGGAAATCCCCCATGATTTCACGGACAGCAATCCGGTGGAAAAGGATGTCACAAAACAAGAAAAGCCACCAGATTCGGTTACCCTTCCAGGATTGTAGTCAAATAGACGAATTTCGCGCGGAACATGGTCTTTCCATGGAGATTTTTGCCTCGACCAATTGTTGCATCCGCTGATTGGTAACGGTGGTGAATACATCTCGTGGTCGAGCCTAGATCTTATTTCGACACTGAGTCGCCTCTCAGGTATCAGGTGGAATGTTGCCGGATGCTCAGCAAAATAACCCAGGTGCAGTTACGGAATTTCCACTGGATGTCGATCTCGGACAGTCGCACACCTCAAAGGAGCTGTACCACACCCCGTTTACCGGATTTCTCCCGTACCGGTCTCCAGAAAGCTTGGTCTTATCTCCGTAGGTACAGTATGGCAGGCAGACTCATCTCTTGCTCTGCACAGGTAGGCTTCCTAACATTCCCCCCATCGTCCGAATTGCTCCGAAGAGGTCCCAGACTTACTGGGGTTCACGACCCACAATCAATATCATTCCCATACGACCCAAGGACCTTTGCGTCCGTGGATCCCCTCCCTCGGGCCCTTCCACTGTGATTTGACGACTCCCCTGATGCGTTCCAGCTTCTGCCTACTGAACATGGTCGACACTCAATCAACGCGCTCCTTCGTTTTAATTCCAGATCGATCAAAGTCCAGGTCATCCGACAGCATCGTTTAGTCCTCCATCTTGTCTTGATACGGCCACCGTATCGATGAGTTCCGGTGTTGTTCTGCCATTGTGACCTGTGCTGCACTCCTGGACCATTCTTACGACGCCACCTACGGTCTTGTGAAACCGGCCTCATCTTCCCAATGAGGTACCAATCGACTGTCAGTTGTCATTGACAAAGTACGTTACTCGTTCGTACATACTTTCTCTTATGTGTTCTACAACGCTCCATAATCGCCATTGGGTTGCCGACCACAATTTTTCTTCAACAGAAGAAGGCTTCACTATCCTGCCAGGATCTGCCATGTCAGCCCATGACACGACAAAAAATTGCTCCAGGTCGCTCCGTTATTGGATATTTATATTTGGTCATCGATCTCCACGTCAGTTTCTAACGATCGTGGTTACAGTATGGTCAATCCAATGCCTACGCCCCGGCACTCAACCTCCGGTTCGACCAGTCAACCAGGCCTACATTTCCCACCACAGATATCACTCGCTGGGTTGTCCGAGTAAGTACAGCCCCAACCAACTAAGTGTCTATGTTTATGTAAATGGCAAGCTCTGTTTATCCCGCTCCTACGACCATCGATACGCGATCGCCCCTCGTCTCGACCCAGACACCGTCCCCCTTCCCTCCCGCCCCATCACCACCGTCCAACACCGTCCCCGCTACCAAAAAACCCCGCCGCGCACAACGCTCCCATGCCAAAGAAGAGCCAATCGGATACGTCTATGCCGACAAGTCGAAGTTCAAGTGCAACAAATGCGAATGCAAGGATCTCCACTTCGGACGCATGGCCGACCTGCGTAGACACTACGAACAAACGCACTCGAAGAACCGCGTGCAGTACTTCTGCAGTGTGAATGGATGTTCAAGATCGCATGCATCAACGGGCGGTAGGGGCCGCAGTTTCGGCACCCGCAAGGACAAAAGGGACGAGCACGAGAGGAACGTACACAAGAAGGAGCGCGAGAGCAGCTGCTCTTCGACGGAAAACACTTGAGGCGCAGTGCGCTCGTTCTTTTTTCACCGGCAATTCGAGGCTTTGAATACGCAACTAGGAGCCTCGCCATTCAGCGGCTTGACACGTCACGGCCGCTGGAGCATACGTTTTGTACAACACACTTCTACGGCGTTAGAGATATACCAACAACTGGGGTCATTCCATGGCTTTCGATACCCTCCTACAAAATTCCACGATTCACATGGGAAGATTTTGACTGTAGCACGGAGGTAAAAATGAGCAAACGATGGAATAGAGGGAGGACATGGCGGCAACCCCTGACCCTTTCACAGCGCTTGTATGTATGCAAACCCCCACAGTTGGATGCTACCGATGACGCGGCCCGAAGTTCTCGTCATTTTCTCTTGAACCGTACTTCTCCTTCCTGGTTTACCTGTTCCTTTGTCTTCGGTTTCTTGTTTACACCTTTGTCTTATCACATTCCCATTGCTTCTTCTTGCGTCTACCATGCGTGTACAATATTCCTTCGCCTCAAGCGCTCTAAAACCCGACGCCTGTTAGGAGGAGACATATTTCTCCCTGCATCTTGTTTCGATCTATTTCGCTTTCTGTTTCGCAGACTTGCAGTGTTGTTGAAAACACACTAGCGGCTCAACTCTCACTCTTTGCTTCTCGTGCACATTCATGTCAGATATTTTTCCCTTACACAACTTCTCCCTTTGCATGTACCTGAGTGTATCCTTTCCATACCTGGTTTCGCTTCGTGTATGAGATATTTCGCTTGTTTGCGCTCGCTGGCATGGCTTTCTTCTGTGGCTGTTCTTTGGGTTCGAGATTCAGTATATAGCGCGTCTGGCTGTCTGGGGTGGCATCTGGCGGTTGGGGCAATGCAATGAGTTCGAGTTATGGGGTGCATTGCAGTGTTCATCGGATCGTGAAGATGGCGGGCGGGGAAAGACAGAGGTGTGATGGAGTGAAGAAACAATGAATAGAGGAGCTCATTAAATACCACAACCCGACCAGAATCCATACACGTAGCAAAACAAGGAGATCAAACGACCACGAGATATCTGCTCGCGCATCCGCCAACCCCACCGTCTACTCCTCCACATGCGCCCCCTTCTTCTCCCCCCCATGTTGCACATCAATGCTATAAAAATGCACCTCGCTCGCACTCTGCCCCTGGTTATAATTACCCGCCTTAAAATAACTCTTCGGGCTCTTCAGTCCCCCCGTCCCCAACACTTTCATCTCCCCCCCATCGATCCCCACACTCAACTTCCCCTTCTCATACCGAATCTCATACTCGAACTTCTCCCCAATCGCCACCTTCCCCACCTTGGTAAACTTCAGACTGCTCTCGTCAGGCACCTGCTCCACGCCCATAGACACCTCGCCCTTCGCGTTGACGAACAGCTCGCAGACGGGCTTCTTGGAGACGGCGTCGTCGACGTGGATCTGGCCCACGACGGTGCCGTGCGCGGAGTCGTCTGCTTTGACTACTTTGAGCGTCGCGCGCAGACGGTTCACAGGGGCTTTGGGCGACCACGAGGTCGGCGTCGCTTCGCGCAGCTCGCTGCGGCAGTGCTTGCTGTTTTTGGTCGTCACGCAGCCGCAGCTGGAGGATGAGCCGCACACTTTTAGGACGAGCGCGCCGTCGGATTTGTTCGTGTAGAAGACGTTGTTTTCGTAGCCCGAGCAGCCGGCGAGCTTGCTGCCGGGTATTTGGTCTGGGTGGAAGGACTCGCCCGTAGGGAGTTGGAGGTTGAATTTGGAGAGGTCGAAGTTGCCGCCGGGGGCGCAGGAGGGGTTGAGGCTGCGGGGGTAGAGGGGGTTTGGGGATGTGGGGGCGGCGAGCGTGAGGCCGAGGGTGAAGAGGAGGGTCGCGGTTGGGAGGGAGAGCATTGTGAAGTCGGCGAAGATGGGTTAAATATGAGTGAATGTGGCTGAAAGCGTTGGATTGAATGAATCGAAGTGATGGGTATGAGCGAGTGAAATCGGTGTGAAGAGAAACGAGTGGGAGAAAAATAAAATAAAAGGGAAAGGTAGTTGTTGTTGTTAGACTGCGTGTGCTGGATGATACTCGTAGCGAAGCTGAATTCTACTTATACAAATATGTCTCCCTCACTTTGCAGTCTCTTTCGGTCCTCCGTCACTCAGTTGCTAGAGTAAGCTTCCGCGGAGTGGATGCTTTGGCTACTAACCACCTCTTCAAGCATCAAACACCGTAAACGTCAACAGTAAGAGACTCTCCGCGAACTTCTGTCGGGTGAATTGAGTTGAGAAGCCTATAATAGGTGGTACACGGATGTTCTTGAAGCCCTGAAGCCGTATAACGGTGGTGAATAAGCATGGGATTGTCCGGTCCGATGCTCGCTTAGGTTGCACGAACCCAGCTACGGTGCTGCGCAGCCCGGTATTTGGTTTCAAAGATGCATGTCCGAGGTTTATCGGTGCACCCATCAGGTTAAGGTCCTGTAGCTTGCGCCGTGGTATCTATTATCGTTGCCGAGTACCACACGCTCGATGACATGGGTGCAAAGGGCTCTCGGGGAGAACGTACGAACTTTCACGGTTAGCGATGCATTGGCCCTGACAATTTTGAAGTGTAAGCGATAGTCGCGCAATATCGATTGTTACGTCGGAGTGCATGAATCAATAGTTGCTGCATTGTGGTTGCTGGTTTTCCAGTTGTGAGGGAAAGCGGAGTGCTGCGGATCGCAAGAGCCGTCAGCAAGACCCACTTACCCCAGGGGGCATTGGGCAACATTACAAGTCCACAACAGTGGGCGACGCTCCTAACATCTCTTACTCCCAAATCACAGGGCGAATTGCAATCTTCTGCAACTGTTTGAGCTCGATAACGGATCCTCTTCCTACTCCACAAAGCGATGACGACAACGAGGCAGAGCGGCTCATAGCTCAACAATCGGCAACACGGCGCATGCGGTTTGTTCTGTAAACTTCGAACTAAGATATACTGCGGGCGAAGTACCCAATTTGCAATGAACTGTGGTATAAACTGTATAGTTGCACACCAGCCTAGCATCAAACACTGGCGTATCCAAACGAGCATCCCCAAATTTAACAAACCTGCAAACCCTTCGGCGATTCCGTAGCTGCCATAGAGGCCCTTTGCCCCACTTGAGGACGAAAGATAATAGCCATAGGATGCAGAGGCTGAGGTAATTGTTCTCAGCTGAACATCTTCCACCCTTTGCCGCATTGGGCGCGGTCTCGCTGCACATTCCAATCAATACCATTATATCGGGTTGTACGGGCCCCGGTCTTGAGCCTGCGCGACAATGATTGGAGTATACTAGCAGCACTCAGCCTTCCACCTGTATTACCACTGTTGCAATACAATACCAACGGTTTGCCCCACTTTTGCCACGATCGATGGGATGATGAACTGTGTTTGCTGACCATCTTCAAAGGCGATGGTTGGTGTACCCAAAAGTACCGGTAAGTACCACCATACGTGCACGCCTTCGCTGTAACACGACTAGGTTGCGCGATATGTCGGAAGCGGAAAGTAAAGGTACGCTCTAAGCAATGAGCGAGCATTTCGTATGCTTAATTGATGTGTCCAGTGTGACGAGACATGGCCAAGCTGTATCAATTGCCGCAAAAATGGAAAGATCTGCCCAGGGCCACCTTCTCGGCATACCTTCAAAGATTCTGGACTCCAACGGGACAATAAAAGCAACATCATCAAGACAAAACAGCGTGCAGCAGCTCAAGACCAAGGTCAGTAGCTCCAAGGGGATCAAGGTTATGCTAATACACTAGCAAGTTCATCAGAAGACACCTGCACATTTAGCTCATCCCAAAGCAAAACGGTCCGACACAGGAGCCGTCGTTCTGAAGTTTCGCATTTCTCCAACGGAGGACAAACGGGAACGCGGCAAGGGGCCTTCGAAAGGACATTCGAAGGTCGCGCATTCGTCAAACCTGCCCATGTCGAACCTCTACAGTCCTCTGCAAACATCTCCGCACGATGGGTTAGCCCGAGCTCTGATAGAGGCGATGGAAACAGATGAAACTGGCTACAGCATCTCGGATTTCGGCCCTTTCATGTATGAGGTTCCGCGCCGTGTTGGTCACAATGCTGCACTGGACGCCGCTGTGGCTTGTCTGCTACGCACGTGCTCTGCCATGCTTTCCACGAAGACTCTGGATGATCTTCAGACCCCCAAGTACTACCTCGCTGCCGTGCAAAGGCTCCAGCGTTCCTTGGAAGACCGTGTTGATGGTATGTCTTCAAACACGCTTTGTGCTGCTGTAATATTAAGCCTCGTTGAGGTGAGTACATCGAATCACGCGCGTCTTGCATGCTAACGACCCCAAAGGCGCTTGCCGGTCCTCGTCTTGATAATTCTTACCTTGCGCACGTCGGCGGTGCAGGCCGTTTGCTTGAAATCCAGGGCCCTGAGACTTGCAGAGATGATTTCGCGAAGGAGATACTGCGTTTCACGAGAGGTGGTATTGTACGTGCCGATGTGTTCACACCCAGGGTAAAGTCATAACAATTAGGGCTGATAAGACTTGACAGATAGTAACGTCCATCTACAAATCCGAACCTCCCTTTCTATCATCGCCAGGCTGGCGCGAAGTTGCATTCGACAACACGGATTCAAGTCCCGAGGAGCGTCTCTACACAGAAGTTCTACATCTGATGGCCAAGCTGTCGGTCCTACTCAAAGATGTGAAAGAGCTCACAGCAGCGACCTACCAGCCCCCACCGGGCGCTCACACCGCCAAAGCCTTCCGCGAAGACGACGTCGTCCCGCAATATCTCGCCCCAGACGTCGACCTCGAGACAGCGTACAGCCTGCATACAGATCCCGACCTCTCATACACCCAACCCGCAAATCCCCACTTCGAACCCACGCCAACACTCCCCCTCCTCGAAGAAGTCTACGCCCTCAAAAACGCCCTCAACACCACAGGCGTCCAGCTGAAATCCCGCCTCGCAGACGGCTCTTTCGCCCTCGAACTCCCCAGCCTCGATCCCACGAATCCCATCCCAACCGCCTACCGCTTTCCCCACTGGCGCACCGCCAGGATCTACACAATCTACTGGTCCATTACCATCCTCGTCAACAAGACCCTCCTCAAGCTTCTCCCATCGCGCGACCCTGTCCGCTACGCGCTGGAAGCAGAATGTCGCACCGTTGCGCTGGAGATCTGCAAGACGTGGGACAATGCGTGGGCGAACAGGCCGATTGGCGCATGCCACGTGTGGCTGGGGTTTGTGGTCGCGTAAGAGTTTTGCAGTGCAGAGGCACAGAGGTGGGTTCTTGGGGCGCTGAACATGTTTTTGGTAGACCAGGGGGTGGAGGGGTGGAGGTGGACGGAGGAGGTGGTGGGGGCGATGAGTAGGAGGTTGATGGGGGAGGGTGGTGAGCTAGCTCCTATGAGTGTGAGGTGAGTTGCGATAGTGAGTTTATATCTCGGTTTTCAGTAGACATTGATTGTTCAGTGCGATACGTGATGCAGCGGTGTCAATGGATGGTTTTGAAGTCGATATGATATTCCATTACGGGCATTGCCGTCATTGCACAGCTATCTGCACTATCCACGTTGTCCATAACGCTCAAGAGCAATCAGAAAAGAAGAAAGGAGAAACGTAACCCCGTCCGTTCGCTTGCCCCCCCAAAACAACGGATAAAGAGCGTTGGTGGTAAGCAAACCCTATAACACAGTATCAAGAAGGTTCATTCTCTCGTGATGCAGCCATTAAAACGTATCCGTCCAAAGCCATATTCGCCGAGTGGCACCCAACCAGCAGGTGTGCTCCCTGAGCTTTTAGAACGCCATTTCGTATCGCGTTCGTGAAAGCTCAATAATATCATACAACATTCTCAAAAGAGGCAGTTGCCAAGTTTACACAGTGAAGTCCAAAAAGTCGCACGATCCGTCTAAGGTGCCCATTGCTTGGAGCTCGAGCTCGAATTGGGAATATGAGTTATCAGGCAACTCGAACAGCTCATCTATCTCGTCTTTCGGCTCAACGGGTGATGTAGGAGGAGTCGTAAACGGGTTTGACTGGGTCGATGATTGAGAAGGCGTAGAGGCGACTTTCAGTGGACTTGAGTGGTTCGGCGCCTTTCCGCTGCTAGCCGATCCCGCAGAGCGTGGACGGTGGTTGGCTGGGGACATGGGGGGCGTCTGTGTAGGTTGAGAAAAGTGTTGTAGGAGAGCCATTGATGTCGTATCATCAGCATAGGAGCTGTTAGATGCGAAGCTGGATGTGGAGTGCTCGATGTAAGGCTTCGCATCGGACTCAAAGCTGTTGCAGTTGTTAGAAGATGTCTAGGGAAGTGGTATAGTATTGCTTACGTATAATGGTCTGAAGTCGAGCTCATTGGTTCATGAAAGCTGACCGTCTCGTGAAGCATCGTGTAGGAGGCTGGCGCCTGCAGAACGTTCTCAAACGGTGGCGGAGAGGAACGTGGATCTGACATAGGCGAGCCCCCAGAAACTGAGGACGACGCGGATGCTAGTGCGCGGCGAGTCTTGTTGGCTTTATCAACACGCTCATCCAACTCTGGGCGATGCTTCTTCGGACGGCCCCGCTTCACGTTCTTTCGTACTACGTTCTCGAATCCGCCCACGCACATCCCACGCTGTCGGTGGCGTGTCAGTGCGTCTTGTCTAGCGAAACCAGCTCCGCAAGGGCACTTGTAAGGCTTGTTGCCGGTGTGTATCTTTGCATGTCGCTTGAGGTCATGCTGACGAACGAACTTCTTGCCACATCCGTTGCACTTGTATTGCCTGTCGCCAAGATGTGTCTGGACATGCGAGCGGATGTTTTCTCGTCGACCGAAAATCTTGCCGCATTCGGGGTAAAGACATGTCCACTTGTTCGTAGTCTGGTCTTGTTCGCTGATATAGCGCTGCACTTCCTCCGGAGAGATGCCAGTGTATTCGAAGCTGGCGTCGAGTTCAAGCTCCGGCAAGAGCGCGGATTGTGACAGAGAGGTTGCAGGTAGTCCGTTCATTGACATCGATGCGCTAGACGGAGAGAACATGGGAGCTTGCGAGAATGCGGAGCTATGCGGTGTAAGCTGCGCAATGTGTTCCTGTGAAGGGAACTCGGGGATGTTCGCCAGAAAAGCCTGCATCGAGTTTTGGTTGGGGGATGATATAGGCGATGGAGACAACGCATCGGAGGTGTAATACGACGACGATTCGTAGCCCATGTCGTAATCAAGGCTTTCAAAATTGAAGGCCATCGCATTCGAGTTCGGTTGGAACTTGATGTCTGCGAGGTTAGAGAAGCTCGGCGCCAGTGCAGCTGACTGCAGCTGCTCTGGTTGAGCCGGCTTTTGTGGTGTCGCATGCGGTGTGGGGAGAGTGATGAAGAGGTTAGCATTGGGGCCGTACACTGCTAGTACGTCTTCTTGAAGATCTTTTATCCTCTGATCTACAATTGCTTTGGTAGGCGAGTTGGGAGCTCGCTGGGGAGAGTGGGAAGGCCGCGGGGGAGACTGCGGCCGGAGTGTCCGGTGAGGAGTCCGGGGTGATGGGAGAGAGGTCTGTACTGGGGATCGCAAAAGGGGTCGCTGGGGGCCCGGCTGGTGCTGGCTGTGCGAATGCGCTACTTGCATAGTATGCTGTGGTGGTTGTCCTAGGTTAGTATTACTTACCGTACCATCCGGTGTCATGTAGTCCGGAATGGTAGCAGCAGTCCCAGGCCTCGTCACTGCCTCGAGGTTCAAGCCTCGGAGGTCAAGACTCATGCCTGTCCGCTGCGTTCGTCGCTGCTGTATGTTAGTCGGTAGTTGGTGCAGTCGGGGCGCCTCGAACGCTGCCGGTGTTGAGTTTTGTCGGCGGTGGAGCGTTCGTCGGCGTTGGATGCCCGAGGTTGCATTTGTGGACAGCATGTTGTATGCTCGTCGAGTCCGGGTGTTGTTGTCCGAGGAAATGGTAGTCCTGTTGGGTCCGAATCTGATATCAATCGTCAGTATAGATGTTACAAGTTGCGCGCAGAGTAGTGAGTGGTAGCGCATACCTCACGCAGGGCAAGCGGCGCTCCGCCGGGCGATTTAGGTCCTTAGGGTCTCCTCAGTACAGTCGCAGTCTCCCAGCAGCCTGCTCAAGTAAGTATGTGGCCGAAGCCTGTCAAATGCGTGCGTGTAACGTCGGAAAAGGCGCGGTCTAGCTCTGCAAGCCTAATGTGACAGAAGTGGGTTTGAGAAAGATGGGTGTGGATTGGGATGGGTGAAGAAGGATACCTCGCAGGTAACGATCTTGAAGTCCACATCTGGACGGATATCAACATAGGCGTCCGCTCCGTTACCCAGCAACGCTTGCCCGCGCGACGTGGGGCCGGCGCTAGCCAGCATATGAACCAGCCAGCCCACGTCATCTGGCCAATCACGGAGTGGGTCTGCCAAGCCGCTACCGTCGCCACCGGAGGCCGGCGAAACCTCTGCCGCGCACACTTAATTCTCGGTTGTGCCGCTCCCCTCCACCAAACTTTCTGTACTGACGACTGAGGAAGACAACCAGATTGTCTAGGTACGCACGCCCTTGCCCGCAGCGCGCATGACGGGACCGTAGAGCGCGCAGGTTTTTGATGAACCTGCGCCTTCCAACTTCTGCGCCGCGCATTGCTCTTGCGACGAGCTCTGCTAACATCGCCCAGGCCGCCATGCAGATCTTCGTCAAGACCCTCACGGGTAAGACTATCACCCTTGAGGTGGAGTCTTCGGACACCATCGACAATGTGAAGTCCAAGATTCAGGGTACGTTGCGCGTCGCCGTTGGAAGCCGCAGGCACAAGCTAACGCCACCCAGACAAAGAGGGAATTCCCCCGGACCAGCAGCGTCTTATCTTCGCCGGAAAGCAGCTTGAGGATGGCCGCACCCTCTCCGACTACAACATCCAGAAGGAGTCGACGCTCCACTTGGTCCTGCGCCTTCGTGGTGGTATGGCCAAGAAGAGGAAGAAGAAGGTGTACACCACCCCCAAGAAGATCAAGCACAAGCGCAAGAAGACCAAACTCGCTGTCCTCAAGTACTACAAGGTCGACGGCGACGGCAAGATCGAGCGTCTCCGCCGCGAGTGCCCGCAGCCCGAGTGCGGTGCTGGTGTCTTCATGGCCGCCATGCACAACCGCCAGTACTGCGGCCGTTGCCACCTCACCTACGTCTTCGACGAGTCCAAGTAAACGAATTCGGGGTGCGATACGGGATACGACATGATGGGACGACAAGTACGATCGATGAGTTGGGCCGCATAGGTTCTTCAGACGCCGGGCATGTAATCACCAATCAAATCTGTCTTGAGACTTCACATATGCTGCTTCTCATCTATCGATGTTATCGATGTGATATGTGTTCTGGCCGTGAACTGTGAAATTCATGGATGCCTTCATCTGATCTGATACACAAATGTTTCACCAGTGCGTGAAATGTGATAGAAGTGTCTGTTCATCGCAATGTGCGTGCCGTCTGGTACCCCAGCAGGAGCAGTCACTTCAGTCTCTGAATGTTCACGGACTAAGCATGTAGCACCGTGGTCGAGGAAGGTTGACATGGGCCCATAGATTGAGACAGATGCATTAAAGACTAGACGTATCACATTACAATGCCACGCTGGCGAGGCTGCGCACAACTAGAACTCCATAGCTTCACCATTGTCACCCCGCTCCCTCTTGACCCCGCCCTTCTCCTTCTCCTTCTCTTCCTTCAGCAGCCCCGCAACGAACACTCTGAAGTAATCGATGTACGGCTTCAGGCTGGTCTTTTCCCAGTCCTGTATTTTCTTCTCAACATCCTCTTCTTTCCACGTGTCAATCTCAACCAACAGCTCCGTAACCTTGGGCACACTGAGCGGGTCGAAATCCTCTGCGTTTCTTGGGTCAATTGGCACGCATATCCGCCCTGTGGCAGGATGGACAACGAATGGTGATTTGAGCAAATGGTTCAGCTTCTTGCCGACGTCGGCGTCTAGACGTGGATAGGTGTACTCCAGAACGATGTCTTGTTTCGCTTCCAGCAGCTCCTTGGAAGACTTGGAGAGCGCACCAGACTTTGCGACGCTGTCGATGTCGGCCCACTTGGATGCGCTAGGTCGTCCCGGTGAAGAATCCCACTTCTTCTGCAACGCCTCGCGGAGTTTGGTGTCCGGGATCAAGTTTAGCAAGTGCGCTGCGTTTTCTCCCGCCCAAGGGTCTTGCTCGGCAAGGATCGTCGTTTGGAAGTGCTCTTTCAGGATGTTCAAACTCCGTTCCAGATGCGGATGCAGTGGCCGCCAGACATTGACCTTCTTTCCGCCCTGGTCGCCTCCCTTCAGCACCTCCAGGTAGCCATATACTGCGCGTCGTTTCGAGTCGTCCATCTCCCGTGCGCGCTTGTCGCAAACCCACGCGTGCGCTCCTCTTCGACCGGAGTACACCCACAGAACGTGTTTGAACCCAAAGTCTTCGCGCAGCGCTACGTCCACCACTTTGATAGACATTGTGATGAAGGCCCAGCACTTCTGACATATGTTCGCCCCCGTGCAGCATGTTCGAATATCGTCGTAGGCATCCATATCGATATCGAACACAAGTTCTCGTGATACTGGGCGGAATGCACTGGCCTTCCGCACTGTCTTGCGGTCGCGAGGGTTCGTCGAGTATATAGGACCGATGTCGATACGTGGCGGGGTGTCTGCGATGCATCGCTTGCGAAGCAGATCAGCGGTGGGAAAAGACTGATATCGCTGCAGAACATCGTTCGACAGTGTGAAGGCGAATTCGCGGTGCGCAAAGTCGGTGGAGGGGACGGCAGAGTGATTCAGCCACTGGAAGAAGTAGCGGAAGGGGAAGAGGCGCTGGTAGAAGGCGCGCATGACATCTGGATCCGAGTATTGCGATTTGTCTGAGATCTTGCTGCAAGATATTAGTGAGTAATCGTGTAAGAAGGAATCACAGGCGTACAAAGTTGCAGCAGGCTGCGAAGCTTCCTCTTCTGACTTGACTGGTGCGCTCGAAGCAAACTCTCCATCCGAATCATCGTCGTCGAAAAGTTCTTCTAGATTTACTTTTGCACTGTCTTCCGCTTCCCCAAGACTCGGTGCGTCGTCCATGGCGACGTCCTGTGTGCTCTGTTCGGGCTTGATGGCGGGATGCTCGTCAGCGGACGCTGTTTCTGGTGTGACCGAGTGAGGCATCGTGTCTGCTTTGTGTGAATTGTATCGCGACCAGTGCTCAGAACAGCGAAGTTGAGGGGTTGCGGCCGAAACGCGTCGAGCGCGTAAAGCGTGGCTCGTGCGCGCGTGGGCTTAGCGCGTACTACTGCTCTTCCCGTGTACTGAATCATTGTATGACCAAGACATGACTTCGACTTTCATTCATCACAGGCTGTGTGTTTGTGGGATGAAACAGGGCCTTTCCCACTTTAAAGATGGGCCAAGAGGATATGGTTTCTGGCGACGGCTGGATTTCGGACGATTCAAGTTTCTATGGTACGTATCCACTTCTGCTACCTCTGCTTGTATGTGAACATCGGACATACACTAGCGAGACGATCTTTCGCGTACTCCGGACTACATGTGTCGCCCCAAAGTAAACTGAAAACCGACTGCCATACCTTTCGATTGCTTGCATAGGCATGACCTCGATTGCGCCACGCAAAACCGCTATGGACAGACGCCTGGATGACTAGCGGCGTACGCTGACATGCTTCTAGGCGACGAGTATGAACAAAACCGACTTGAGACACTCTGCGAAAAAACCCTGCCTGTCAAATCATGGACTATGCGCAAGATCGATCTAAACGCTGTTACCTTCAAGCACCGAAATGCCCCTCTGCCTGCACCCAGTAATCCTGGCGAAAGACAACCAGGATGCTGGCAGCTGAGTGAGATGGTTGAAGACTTTGTGAGACGACTTCCTCCTGTATCTACTTCGACATATGACCATGAATGGATTTGGGTGCATAATCCACACCAACAGATCCAAAGTAAATCTAAGGTTGCCGACGTCAATAATTTCACCATTCGCGGACGAGAGCTTCTCGCGCGGAGTCTCCAGGCACGCGAGGACATCCAATTGGACGTTCAGAAAAAGAATAAGAGTTTGATCACTCGACGCTTGAACGAAGAAAGCAGGCTCCTTCAACAACATATCACTGATTTGGCTTCGGAGACCAACGTGCTCTTCGGCAAAGTGAGCTTACAGACCCGAATCTCACGCGAGCAGTTCTAACCAGCAGTAGTGGATGTTGTTCCCCTCAGTCGAGGACCTCACGCGGATCTGGCGACTTGTGGTTGATGGCGTCATCAATAATCGTTTGGGACCTTCTGCGAAGGTAGCTCCAGACGAGGGTAAACCAGGAGAGCGACTGATCTGCATATACACCAAGGACTTCCAGGACAAGAAGGATGTTCTGCGCGTGCTACGACAGCTAGTCTCCATCGGCGTAAGTGAACTTAAACCTGACTTGGGTACATGAATCAGATATTGAATGCGTTCAGGTGGTCGACCCTAAGCTCAAGCCGATCTACTACAAAGCCGATGCGTATACCTATCTAGACATCTACAAAACGTCAGCGGCTGAGTATGGCCTCCAAGCCAGTACCTACTCGAGCCAAAAGCTGTTGTCTGAAGAGAAGCTACAGCAGGCTGCCTTGAATCCTCGAAAGCAATCGAGCCTCAATCGCTTCGTCGGACTGTAACACGATAATTGATGCGTTGGCAGGCAGGCTGGGTGCAGGTCCCTTGATCTTACTTATTCGGTTCACGAACGGACATTGACCTTGGCGGATATACGTCGCTATACCTTCGAATGTCACTCGCGGCGGTCTCTATATTGCATAAACCGCGAAGTTACTTCTATTTAATGCTACACAACATTACTTCTACTCCAGAACAAACCCCGCCTTCACTCGGTAAACCGGTTCTTATACAGGATATTCGCAATTTGGTGTTTCCCAACAGAGTCAAACAGGTGCAACGTAAGAGAAACTTGCCCTTGCCTACTGACTAGGATCGAATGCAGAATCGGCGTGAAAATTGAAATATATCCATCGGCCGAATATTGCAGGACGCGGCTAGAAGGTGGGCGTGCCTTTGACCTGCCGTCTTGCGTATTTGCGTTACTCGATGCGCTACTGTGGAAGGCCCGCGCTCCAGACGCATGCAGGGGAGTGTTATTACTCGATCAAAATTGGGCCACGACGTTCGCCACTCCACCCGTACTGCGGAACGCAGACGTGTCCGGCATCGTGTTTTGCGGCTTGTTCGAGACAAGGCTACTAGACATGGCATGCATTGGGGACGTACTGTACGAGACCTTGCTGTCCCTGTCTCGTACGAATGTGTCCAAAGAGAAGGTGGCTCAGCTTCCGACGGAACAGCCAGACCGTCACCGCTACGGACGATTTAGGGCTGCACTCGCCGAAAGACGGCTGCCATGATGGACCAGAAAGGCTCGAATATTCATCGGTCCTAGTGTCGGCAGGTGGACGTGAGAGGTGCTGAGGCTTCGGCGGCCTCCGATGGGCAGGGAGTTGGCAAGCGGTAAGGCGGTAAGCGGTGGTGAGGTCGCGCGTCGTTTCGGTGACTGGATGGGAATTGCGTTTCTATCGAGTAATGTGCTGCTGGCAGCTCAGTGACAATCCTGTTAGCTTGACCCAGTTAGGGCGCGCCGGTTCTAGCTCCGGTCCGGACGTTGCCGAGCAATACCAAAGCAGAAGAACAGCAGAGAAGGCCACGAGTGTGTCAACCACACCCAAAAGACAACGGGGACGAGCTCGTAGGAATTGCCCATGTCGTCCCAGGAACATGACGAGCGTTGCGGCTTTTATTAGAGTCACCTGGCACCTGCGCTAGTCCCGCGCCGATCTCGGTTAGCCGCGCCCTCCCTCGATAGATAAGCGGCAGAGACCCTGCGTATCGAAATGTGTCTTATCGCGGCCGCCCGACCAAACCAACATCCCTGCCGCATCTCTCCACATGGTACCAGATCTGGCCCTTTCGATTTGAGCAAAATGCCAACGGCTTGCTTCGCCGGGCTGCCAACAGACTCGTTCGTCCTGGTGCCCCGCCGGTCTGCAGGTGTGAATGGTGGATGTACACATCCCTGCGTACGTTGAGACCATGCTGATCGGAGAAGGACGAAGCAAGCCTAGGTCGGCTTCGATAACCTCCAGGGAGCAGCACATACCAATTTCTATCGAGTAATCCAGAGTCCCCACAGTCTTACCGCCATCCCGAGGCCTACCGAGTGCCCATGGCCGCTACTTCACGAGTCCATGTGCCTCGCCACGGCCATGGTAAAGATCGATAGATAAGGGTCTGCACCCCAGGTTCTGCTTTGACAGATCCGGCTTGTCTTCCAGCGCCTTCTTCTCTTTGACTTGCTGTGTTATACAAAAGCTAGCATTGCTCAGAGCGACGGCGTTAAACACGTTAATTAAGCATACCAAACGTGGCTTATCTTGCTTATCTATACGGGCCTGCCTTACTAGACCTCCCTTACTGACACACTGAACGGTACAAGCCGCAGCGTCGCAGTTGCTTATAGCTCGCTACCCCAGCTAGACTACGCATAACCCCGTATTGCAACGACTTCCCCAGATTCTTTGTCTGCCAATCCGACATCATGGCTCCGCACGCAACTACTCCCCCACCCATGCCTCACAGCACGCCAATTCACCCCATCACTGTCTTTGCTTCTTCAAGAGCAGTGGTCGCTGGCAGACTGACAGAGGCCACCATTGTGGTCTCCAACGTTACCGGCAAAATTACATCCCTTTTTCATTCCGTTCTTCCACCAACAGACTGTAAGTGACCCCAACAATACCGACATGCGACCACAGCAACATACTGATTATGCCTACAATCTCAGTCCCCGAGGGTACTTCTTATACCGATTACTCACCAAACATTCTTCTTCCCGGTTTGGTAGATGCTCATGTACATCTCAATGAGCCAGGCCGGACAGAATGGGAAGGCTTCTGGACTGGCACTCGCGCTGCCGCTTTCGGTGGCGTGACGACTGTGGTCGATATGCCTCTCAACGCTATCCCGCCTACGACTACGGTCGAGAATCTGAAGATCAAGATTGAAGCCGCTAAGGGCAAGTGCTGGGTTGATGTCGGCTTTTACGGTGGAGTGGTCCCGGGTAATGCTAGCGAGCTCCAGGGTCTTGTAAAAGAAGGCGTCAGAGGCTTCAAGGGCTTTCTGATTGATAGTGGCGTATGTTCCATATTTTCAATTGACACAAGCGAGACTGACAAATCGTAGGTCGACGAATTCCCAGCTGTTAAGCCTAGCGACATCGAGCTGGCCCTCAAGGAACTCAAGGACTCCGTCACAACGCTCATGTTCCATGCCGAGATGATCCCTCCCATCACCGACTCAGTAGGCGACGATGTTCAGCGCGCGCACCCACCTGTTGCTCCAAGCGGTCCCCTCACTCACTACTCAACCTTCCTCGACTCGCGTCCCCCTTCTTTCGAAACCTACGCAATCGCCGAGATCCTCTCTCTAGCCCACCTAGCCCCAGAACTCCAACTCCACATTGTCCATCTCTCCGCCATCGAAGCCATTCCTATGCTCCGCGAGGCCCGCGCAAAAGGCATCAAGATCACCGCAGAGACCTGCTTCCATTACCTGACCCTCGCTGCTGAGAACATCCAAACGGGTGACACCCGCCACAAGTGCTGCCCGCCCATCCGCGAGCAATCCAACCAAGACGGCCTCTGGAACGAACTTCTACAAGACCTCAATGACGGCGTTATCCAAACTGTAGTATCCGACCACTCGCCCTGCACACCCGATATCAAGCTTCTCCCCGCGCATCTCGCGCCCAAGAAGCCAAGCACGCGCAAGCCAGGCCATGACAAGGACTGCAACAGCTGTTCCTCCTCGGAAGGCGAGGAAGAGCTCGCCGAAGAGAAGGGCGACTTCTTCAGCGCCTGGGGTGGCATTTCCTCCGTCGGGCTGGGCCTGCCGATTCTCTGGACCGAAGGCACACGCCGGGATGCGAACTTCAGCGTTGAAGAGATTGTGCGCTGGTGCTGCAAGAACACGGCCAAGCAGGTTGGGCTGGAGCACAGCAAGGGCGATCTGGGCGTGGGCTTCGACGCCGATATCGTGGTATTCGATGAGACGGCCGAATTCTGCGTGGAACCGAGCACGATGCTGTTCCGGAATAAGGTGTCGCCGTACCAGGATAAGACGCTCAAGGGCGTCGTGAGGGAGACGTGGTTGAGGGGTGAGCGCGTGTTTACCAGGGAAGAGGGTTTCGTGGAGAAGGCTGGGCCGAAAGGCAAGCTGTTGCTGGAGCCAAGGAAGGTGGTGCAGTGAGTATCTGCCACCGAAGCGCTTAAGATGATGTGTTTATGAAAAATCTCCGGGTTAGATCTGGGTCGGCTTGGTTGGTGGACTTGCACAGCGGCCGTAACGGTCTCTGCATGATTGGCGTTAAAGCTTGCATATGTTATTATCTCAGCATTCGACGTGTTTGGTGTTGTGGTTGGGGCCAATTGCTAGCGTAGACTTCATGTCTCATAGCGTATATTACGATTTCTATACGAGACTTGCTGGTGCTACGGACCCATGTCTGGATGGTGCATGCGAGAATCTTGTTTCACGCTGTGCCGTCACGGGTCCACATAGGCAGTACCTTGCGATGACAATATATCGCCGTGCACAACAAGAACATGGTCGTTGGAGTCAGGCAATTCGCTAGAAGGCTTGGTGTACGTGTGCACTCTCCTAACCTTCCATGGGTTCTTCTGCACGAGGCAATCTTGGAAGGTTCGTACATGCAAGAGGAACGCCCTGAGTGGGAAAAGGTAACCAGGCATCAGTGGCACCTGAGAAGCGTCGCACAGCACGACACGGGTGACCATTATTGAGCACATATAGGAAGGGGCTATATATAGGAGTGCGTTGTTTTCTCGCGTCGATCACTGCTGTCAAATCATATGTAGTAGATATAATGGAGTAATATAGATAGATATCGTCTCCGTCTGTCTCCGACTATCTCAACACCTACTTCCTAAGCTAGACCGCAACCTCCCCCTTCGTCTGCACCCACAACGTTCGTGGTTCGCCATGTTGGAACCGAAACAACAGTATTGGGTCACTGCAGGATACGTCCGGTACCACTCGTTGCCATCGCGAATACACATGCACTTGTACTTTGTGATTTACTAGATTGACTCAACTAATTCCCGCAATTGGTATTCTTCTCTCTCTCATATGGTGACACAAATCCGTTGATCAAACAGCACGATGCGCGTGAAACTTCTCATCCGACGATGATATCAACTCTGTCCACAACAGCACAATCCATATCTGGGACGAATCGGTAGACTGCACTTGGAAGCGCTCAATTGGTTCGTACCACTACACCAGACCGTAAGCAGTGTAACACAGCGCACGAGTCTCACCACGCGAAGCACACAGCCAACCACATCGCGATGGCCTCTTATCACAACGTTGTGTGTAACTTTCCCGCCTTTTCGCCCCCGGACACAGCCTCAGCTCACGCGGCGACCCATCTTTCTGACGTCCCGTCCCCACAACCTCCTTCACCATCACCACCCACTCGCCATGACGCTTTCCTCTAATCCCTGGCCGCCATCTGAATTCCCGGATGCATACGCCATCGGCATCGCCTTGGGTAGCCTAGGGCTCGTAGCGGGCATGTTCGCGCTGCTCTGTCTCATCCGCGTGCGCGGCCGGAAAGCGCGCAAGGTGAGAGTTTGAACCCAGGCGCAACGTGCAGCAACTGAGTCGCGCAGAGTTTTGAAGTGAAGAGGAGGATTTCGGGGCCGCTTTCGGCGCGCCCGAGGACGGAGGGATACGAGCTTGAGGAAGGTGAGTGGGGGCGCAAAGGAATGCGTCGGGTGCGGAGAATACTGACGAGACTACGGTCCCAGGAAAAGGGGGGTAGATTTACGAACCGAGGTGTGCAGAATAGCATGTGGAATGATGCTCCAGAGTCGAGGAGGTAAGGTGGAAAGGGCTTGCTAGTTGGTGTGCGCCGTTGCAGGAATGTTATAATAGTGGGAGGCGCTGTAGATCATTGGTCAGTAGTATATTCATCGCATAACTCTTTCAACTCTATATGGCCCAAGAATAACCGCGACGGTTCCGTATAGTTTGTTTTTCGCGGTCGTTTAGTGATTTTCGAAGTTTGTCCGAGCCGGACTTCCGAGCGAAATGACTCTTGAAAGGTATAGAAATAGTTGAAAGGATGATTTGTAGAGGCCCCACGCATCGTCATATTGGATTGCGTACCTTCCTTTTCCACTGTGTCTTTGCGCTAACATCTCTTTCTCACACAATTTGAGTAGTTCCCTAGGCCCATCGCACTCGGTTCCAACGTTGCGCTGAAGACTCCGAGATCAACAGCAAATGTCTGGATTATGGAATAATTGAACCCTTGCACCGAAATGCAAGTTCGTTTGTACCTCGTTACGATACGACGTGCCTTCCCCAATTTGATGGCCGTAATGGCCGCGAGACCGTACCTACCTTGGATCCAAGACGTATATTCGCCACGTCCATAGCGCAGTTGATGTCTCAGTAAAGCCGCTCTGTGAAGTTTCGACCATACCGACACGTGGATTGACGTATACTTGTACCTGGTCAGGTCCCGCCGACTAGCCTCGGTGGACGCAGGCTTCCATGGCTTGGGAATGTATCAGCTTCCAAGAAAATAATGGTAACTTTGAAATGAAATTTCTTGCGTTCAATGCAGGCCCAATAGCCAGAGCGTAGTTTGCGACTCCCAAGCTTGGACCTCTGTCTTGAGACCTATGCCAATCCTTCCAACCTTACCAGTAACATCTTGCGGCTCAACAAGAGCTACTAGTCGTATTGGCCCGCTATAGAAGAATTTGTCCATTCGTTTCCGCATCCGGGCCCCTGATTGATAGCCCCACCGCGGGCTCTCCACCGCACCGACATTTGCATTGAATGTCGTCGGCGTGCGCGCCGATGCCATGGCCTGCGCATGGTCCTGGGTGATGGAGTACTCCTAGTCGAAGCGGACGTACTCGATGATCTCGGCTACGTCTCCGGGTGCGTCACGAAGCACCTTCAGGCCGATGTTCTCGTCAATTACCGGCCGGACCCGGTTCTGCGTCAGCCTAGGCACGCGTCCTGCCGCACCCGACTCACCATAGCGTCTGTGGAAAAAGAGCGTCTGCTTAGGCTCCTGAAAGGCACCGTTGAGATGAGGCGAAACTAGAAAGCAAGGTAGAGTAAAGTAGTGCGAGCATTGCGAGCATTCCGCCTCTTTGTCCGAAGCTATGAGATACCAAATACGGGAATTTAATGGATCATCCAGCGCTCCGATCTGAAGGATTTTTTTTTCCTCAATTGAGTTAAGCCTATCACCTGTAACTTGTTGTACAAGTCTACTAACTTATATTTATGTTTTGGCACCCCACCGAGTTCCTTTATCGAGTTTTGCCGCGGCTTGCCTAAGCTCGCGAAATTTTACATTTAAGTCTACTAACTTAATTCAAGCTAAGGAATCTAAAGGGTTGGGGAGTAAAGCTACCCGGGGAGAATTGAAATTAGAGGAAGTAATAATACTGGATCTCTTCGATAATGACGAAACTATCGCTTTGCCTTTAATAAGGCATGGTCAAAAGTAGATTTTGGCCTTTGTGTTAGAGTTCATTAACGTTGATGTAACCTTACTTGATTTCATCATAGTTGGTTAAGTTAGATGCTGATGTCTCTTGACTTGCGGCGCTTTAGACTTTCGACCGAGAGGATAAGCTATGTGCGGCCACGTGACACCGCCTAGTTAAACATATCAGCACCTCCCTGAAGCCGCTTTCTGGATATATATTGTAGAGATTCACTATGAGGTAGGGTGACTCAATGAAGTAGGGGGGACAAAAAGGCGCGTTGTGCTTTTGCCAATGCACGAACAAAGGGGGACCAAAAAAGCGGCTAAGGCGCGCTTCTGGATATATGCTCCCGCTCTTTCTTTCCAACACATGTAAACTCATATCATTTAGAAAGCCGTCGCACGACTTAATCCGCCACGCAGGGACTGATTCTCAGACGTTCACTTCCTGGCGCATTACTTCACGAATTATCTGACATCGGTCAGGATCAGGAGGCTGTTGGGCTTGTAACCTGGGGGACCGGCTCTGTAGAGGAGCGGCGCGTTGCTTAAAGTTTAGGCGATAATTACAATAGCGCGTCTTTAAATAGTAACTACTTATAATTAAATTGTTAGGCAGGCAGCAGCGCACGTATAAATATTTCTTAAAACTATAAAGTCTTGCAGTCTCTTCTTTCTTCAGACACCTAAATCCTAATAATCGAATCCTGACAATCAAATCCTAATAACCAAATCCTGGCAATATCTACAACCATGTTCGCACAACCACAGACTTGCCTCTGACATCGGTCGGGCGAGCCGAACGTAGTCACCGCCTAGCCTAAGTAGAACTCAATCCCTAGACACCAACGCATGACCACGGTGCGCGTGTACGAGCAATATGGTCTTCCTCGCACACTTCATCTTCGTCAATGTCGCCGTCACTGTCGCCGGTGCCAGGGGAACCGCTCGCTGTGTGTGATCAGCAAAATCGGGCTTTTGTGGGAACATGCGCTTGGTGCGATATCGTGGCTTTGGTATCTTATGAGCATTGTGTCATTTCGCCTTTGCTTTTGATAGACGAACCTTTCAGCGCCTGACTATGCGTGGGATCAGTTACCTGATGGACCATCTTAGCACCGATTTGGTTGTAGCTGCCCAGCTTTCGATTCCGGGGAGTGTGTCTGCGGAGAGCAAGCCTGAATAAAGCTCTCCGTTCTAGGCATAGCATGAAAGGCTAATGAGTCCGGGGCGAGGCTATGCTTAGTAATATGCTCGGAGGCGTCCCAGGCCTGCAGAAGCTTCAAGTTGTCGTTTTACCAGGCAGCAGTCACGAGATATGACTAATTACACGGAATCCCAAACTACAATTAACGTTTTGAATACTAGCACAGTACATCCGAAGCCTAAACGCCATATCCCATAGCTCTCAAGATGGCCTTGCCTTCCTCCACATCATCACTGTTCCAAATTTTGAGACCGTAGGATTGCAGAAAGTTCTGGAAGTTTTGGAATCCCCCGTCTTTTGCTGCAGCATTAGTGCCGGTGATGGTCGATTTGGAAGCACCCGACGGCATCTTCTGTGCTGTTATTAGAAAATATCGCGCTCGAATATGTCTTCAACCTACTTAGGTTGGATGCGTAAGTGGCCGTCTTGGGTTTGAGCGAGATCGAAGAATTGAAGTTTAGGCGGGAAGTATATCCAGGCTTATTTAACGGGCCTGAGGGGTACTGCCCCTTATATATCGCCCAAACATAGCCCAATGACCTGAATACACGTGCAGCCAGCACTCAGCCGACAGGAATGCAACGCGGGCAGGGGTCGCGCAAGCAGCGTCCAGCAATCTGCTCTGGTTTAACCGCGTTAGCGCATTGCATTCCTTGTCCGCCTATACTGGCGAATGAATAGTCTTGTACTTATCTATCATTAATCTGCTCATGAAACCACGAGGATAAGTTAAACACAACGATCCTAAAGTAGACGATCTAGGGCTATATATAGACGCAAGACTTACCCCGCTTTTCAGAGGCACCGTTTCTGGACATCTATCTGACCAAAAAGGCCCAGTCGCTCCACTTGCTCCGGTTCGTTCGGCAGGGTCAAGGTTTTTGAATAACGTCAAAAAAGAAATAAAAAAAATCAACACTGATGAGGAACCTGCCACTACGTAGTGCCTCCTTCTGAAACCATGGCCCAGCGCGTCCAAAAGGGCTGTGGTATGCAGAGGTCGAAGCGCTGTATGATTAGCAACAGTATCATATGTTAAGGAAAGCATTTGTTCGTCTTAATAAGATACACCATGTACGTCAAAGGCGTGCCTTTTAAAGTGTATCAACCCGAGTAGCATGTCGCGGCAACTGGGATGGCGACATTGAAGGCGACCTCGAAATTTGGGGAGCCGAAGATGCGCCTCCACATGCTAATTTGCAATCGTCTGAACGTCTTTAATTGAGCTCACTCACTCCGGGGAGGACCGTCCCTGCGGTCAGCTATATCTAGTCCCATTAAACCTGGCGATCAGATGAGATTCTCGCTGTACTTCTATTCTAATTTCTTTTGCAACCCTGCGTGCCGCATGAGCCTCTAATGTTCGCCGATCTATACTAATTTCGGAAGGCTTCCTATGTAAGAGCGTCACACATCTTGCTGAGGCTTAGCCTTACACTGCCACACCTATGTTATGAGTTATTGCGGTAGGTCAGATTGCCAGCATACTAAACCCAGAAGGATCTGGTACGCGAGGTCACGTGGAAGTGGCCCTTATTTCCCATTTCTACTTAAGGAAATATACGAACGCTATGGGCGCGGCTGTGGGCCGGTGGTATTACGGCCGCTTGACCGCGACTAACCCTGCGAGGTGTGTAGTTTTTCGTTCACGATCACTAGCAAGCTTACTTACTTGTGGTACAGTGCTACATGCGCTACAGATCTTACAGACGTAAGAACCACATGTATGTCCGTAGAAGTGCACTTGCTTCTGCGCCCTCATGGTAACTCTTTTTCTCGCCTCGAGGGCAAGTCCCTGGACCACAACGCACAGACGCAATACCTAAAATGGCTCCCAAGGGCGCACACGTCCGTATCTCGTCTAAAGTATCCACTATACCCGCCATCACCATCTCATACCAAGGATAGCGTACGCTCGAGCCCTCACACCCCTGGTATCTAACGTTCTCGAGCCCACCGAGTCTTCGTCAGGCTTGTGAAGGAACAGCACTAGATTCCAAAATTGCACCGTCTAGCGCATCTGGGGGTATCAGACCTTGGAGTGGTCTTTTACAAGAGAAATCTAGACGCGCTAGGCACCCATACTTCCTGGGATGGTGTACAACGCCTCGGGGCCTGCTTGTTGTAGAGTGATTAGTCAATAAACTCACTGTTACAGGTAGCCCGCGGAAACAATGACTCGGCGGCATGTGCGTATATATGCAACGGACGCGTAAATTGAGACCGATTTCGAGCATGTCTTAACGGTTCTGCAGTTGTTGTATCTACGGCCTATCCATTCCAACCCAAACCAAAGATCTCTTCTCTTGAAGCGATGGCCAATCATAAGCCCAATCCTGTACTCCCAGAGCCACTATGGAACGCACTCGCCGAATTAAGTCGTAAGTAAACTTACAGTGCCCTTGCACAACTTCAAACTACGCAATCGCTAACTCACCCCACAGACATAGTCTCCCGCGAAGATACCGAGCCACCACTGCAACACCACCGCCGCCAGAGGAGTCCCTACGAAAACATAGACCCAGCCCTACGTAGCCCAAGCCGAAGCAGTCCTGCATGGACTCACACTCCCTCATCGGATAAACCGGCCTTTCTCCTCCTCCACGGCGCCTGGCACCTCCCTACCTGCTGGTCCCGCCTCATCCCCCACCTCCACGCCCACGGCCATCCAACCCTCGCACCACATCTTCCCTCCAGCGGCGCAAATCCTCCTTTGCACAACTGGGACCCAGACATCGCTGTGATCCGGTCTAGTGTAACGCGCCTAGCTCGCGATGAGCGGCGAGACGTGGTGGTGGTGATGCACGCGCACTCCGGACTCGCAGGAAGCCAGGCACTCCAAGGGCTGGATAAGAGGAGCTGTAGCGAGCGGGGATGGGGCGGGGGTGTGGTGAGGTTGGTGTATGTGTGCGCGTTTATGTTCGCGGAGGGGTGGACGCAGGTGCCGCCGGGGACGGGGGACGGATTGGTGGGTTCTCCAATTGCTTTCTACGCTTTGGAAAGACCACGGGCGTCTTGGTGAACGAGCTGACAACTGTGCGGTAGGGCCCAAACATCACTGTCGACCTCAGCCGCGGAATATACTACCTGCATCCCTCACACGTCAAATCCATGATGTACCAGGACGTCCCGGACGGCGAAGTCGCCGCCATCGCGGAGCAGCTCGTGCCGCAGAGCCTGGCGGGCAATTGGTGCACGAGCACATTTGCAGCGTGGCGCTGGATACCGAGCACATACGTGATAACGCTGGGAGACCAGAAGGCGACGGTTGCAGCCGAGGAGTGGATTGTCAAGAGTGCGATGGAGAGTGGGCGGTGTGCGGTTGATCGCGTGGTTAGGAAGAAGGTGGGCCATTGCCCGCATTGGAGTCAGGCGGAGTGGATGGCGGGTTTTTTGGTTGAGGAGGCGGGGAGGAGTGTAAGGTGAGAGGGAGAAAGAAGGAGGAGTGGTGACAAAAGTTGGAGTTGAGAAGCATTCCGAAGTGATGGAAACAGCTGTACTTTACCTGTTTCTGCGTATACTTGCACATTGTTCGAATATATTACGGAAGATACCCAGTCATGTCTACACATCCTGCTTGTCAGCCCGAGTTGTTGATGATGCCTATGATGCTCGGCAAGCGGTTGCTTGTACAAAGACCGTACAGCAACAAAGCCGACCTTCACTTACGCGATTGCACAACAATCACGATATGGGTTTGTTCTGTACACGGGGAATCTAGCATCACGACTTACGCTGTGAGAGCATGACCTGGGTGAGTAGTTTGGCAAAACGGATTGGGAAAATGGGTCATGAGTAGGGCTGCACCCAAGAAAACACTCATTCTGAACCCTGTCCCAAATGCAAAGACAGAGGAGAGTAGGGCTAGCAACGCGTTTTGCATTAATATGTGCATTCATGCTATGAGCGGTAGAGTAAACTTACAGTCGCTGAACAAAACAACTTCCACATCTGCGAACGTACATACTGGACAGCACGACCGAGCAGAATATGCCACCGTATTGGCTTTCGCGCTGGAAAAACCGTTAACGCTGAAGAAGCAGTGTTCTGGTAGGCGTTTTTCTTTCGATCAAATCATGGCGACTCTCTGACTGCCAGGTCACTTCGAACGGTCCCCAGAATTCTTGTTGGACCATCACTCGAGTGAGCCTTGCGTGCTCTCGACCGCCAAGCGAGACGTGTATGTAGGTCAAGTGTACGCATATCGACGTTGTGGATTAGGGCTTCCACGCCCGCGCGGCCTTCTACTCGGGGCCCTTGGCAAGCGCTAGCGCCCACATACTGTCAATCTTGCTCCTTCCGAGCACTTGCCGGGCTTCACCATCCGTCTCGCACATCTTCGAACCCCACTTGCGAAAGCCGTGCTGTTTGAGCTCGCCTTCAAAGACAAGGATGCACGTGTTGTGCGAGTGGTCCTTCAATTCTCCGTTCTCGTCCATAGAACGCATCCACTTGGGTTCCAGGGCTTGCTTTTCCGCCTGGATCTCAGTAGGTCGGGCATTCTCATCCCACTTGATACGGTTTAACATGAGCTTCTTGTACTTGTTGACGGAATGAATGCCGCCCTCGACAATGACCAGGCACATCTTGGGATTGAAAATAGTGATGCCGGTGAGAGCCAGCTGTTTGGCATTTTGGTCGATCTGGTAGCGGTGCTTTCCATAAGCCAGGGTGTTGATCTTAAAGACGCACATATAGAGACCCTTCTGAGCGTCCTTTTGCTGGTTGGCCTCAAGCTTGGCAATTCGCTGCTCCTTGGTAAGTTTTCGCTCTTCGTTGGTCTTCACGTGGTCGTCTTGGCGTTGTGCAATCTGTGATTCCACCAGCATCTCCACCGCAGTAGGATCAGCAATGGCTTGCTCTCCCATGACACGCATCATGTTTCCGCGCTTCACCTTTGGAGGTGGCGGGGGCTCTAAACCAAGACGAATCTTGGCTTGGTGTTCTTTGAGGTCCTCAGCACGGCGCATCCTGCGTAGTTTGGCCTGCTCTTTGGGTGTAAGGTACATGGGTTTTGTCTCGATAAGCCGCTTGTCTTGCGGAGCTTTGACCAAAGCGGGATGCTGAATGTAGATGGTGATGATGGAATCGTCACCGTCTATCTTGACCTTTGACTCGTCGTCCACGCAATCGTATGTCTTCTCATCAAGCAGACCTTCGTCCCACCACTCGACCTCAGGCGGCGGCTGCACCAAGAAGCCACGTTCGCTGTTCTCATCCAGACCAGCGCGACGCGCTTGCAAGGCCAGTGTTTTCTTGATCTCTTCTAAGCGATTCTGCGCACGCAGCTTGGAGGCCTGCTCGAGGTACTTGCCCCGCGAGTTGAACAAGAGACCGCGCGAGACGCGAGCTTTGGCGCCAGGGACGGGCTTCGGATCATAGTAGGGATTCTTCTTCTCCTCCTCGGTCGGCGGCACGGGTGCTTTGGACTTGGTCTCAACCGGCCGGCGGGTGTCCAGTGCGGCTGCTGCATGCGATCTGTCTGCAGAGGCAGAGGCAGCAGCATTCGCCTCGATTTTTGAATCGATCTTTTTGCTGGCAAGCAGAGCTGCGGTCCGCGCCTTCATTGCCTCTAGCTTGGACAGTGAGCTTACTGCCGTGGACGCTGGCGCCGGTGATGCGCCATTACTCTGTGGTTTCCTCGCTGCGATCCTGGCTCTGATCTCGGCAGCCTTTGCGGCGGCGGCCGCTTTCGCAGCAGCCACAGGATCGCCGGGCTTTGCGCGCTTGACGGCATCGCCGTGGTCGCCTGGGAACGGTCGTTTCTCGGGCATGGTGGGGTGGAGATCGGGAGAGCGGTCGAAGGGGCAGTCGCGTGGGGATCGGGGAAGGAGCGAGGGGGCGACGGGCTAAGTTGGCGGCTAGGAGCACCCGCTGTGTGTTGCAGTCGGCGCAGTGATTCGAAGGAGGGTCGGTGGTGCAGCCCCCAGTTGTGGTGGTGAGATGCAACAATTGTGGGTAGAGCGCCGGGAGTGGGTGGTGAATTGTTCAAACGTGACGCGCTGGGACCGCGCGGGAGCCTTGCCGTTTAGCGCGTCGGCAGAACCGCGGCCGAACTTTTTGGATGTCGAAAAATTGTCCCCGCTGCCTGCGAGCTTCTCATCCCAGCCCGTCGCATTGCGCTGAAACTTCTCAAAATACGCGGGACGCGGGTGCAGCGCGCGCCGAATTTGCAACCATGAACCCGTCGCTCCCCGTCGCCTCTGCCATCAGCGGAGTTGAGTTCCAATTCTTCTCCGCGCAAGACATCAGAACCGTCTCGGTGAAGCGCATATCCAATCCGACCACCTTTGATTCCCTACTGCACCCAGTTCCTGGTGGTCTGCACGATGCTGCCCTGGGATCTTTTCTAGACAACCTGTAAGCTCTCGGATTGGCTTTTTGCAGTGAAATCACACTGATTTCCGTAGATGCGCGACATGTGGTCTCACTACCATGAACGGCTGCCCGGGCCACTGCGGACATATTGAGCTCCCCGTCCCTGTTTACCACATAAGCTTCCTCGACCAGCTCCTCCGCGTCCTCCGTGGGCAGTGTTGTTACTGCCATCACTTCAAACTCTCCCGTGCCCAGGTCAGCGAATACGCTGCAAAACTCCGACTACTGCGACATGGCTTGATTGAGGAGGCAAATGGCATGCATGAGCATATCGACGTCAACAAGGGAAAGACAAGCAAGCAAGTCGACTCAGACGATGACGACCAAGACGAGGATGGCATCATTGCGGAGCGAAATACCTATGTCAAGAAGTGCATAAAGCGTGCTGGCATCTCTAAGCACGATGCGCACTCACGGAACAACATGACAGAGGCTGTTTCTGACGCCAGGCGCCAAGTTATCAAAGACTTCTATACCGCCATCAGCGTGGGGAAGAAGTGTAAGAACTGCCAGGGTGTCAATCCCACCTTCCGCAAGGACCGGAGCGTCAAGATCTTCCGCAAAAACCTCAGTGAGAAGGAGAGGGTGCAGATGGCAACGCTGGAGAAGAGGATGGAGAACCCGCTCGACATTCTGCGACGAAGAGACGAGAGGGCCAAGAAGCAGACCGTTCACGATGACGAGGGCGTTGCAGACCTCTCCGAGGAGGACGACATCGCCGATATGCTCGATGCGCAAGAAGCCGACGGGACCTTGGTAGCATCCGAGTCCATGACAGCTTCTAAGACAAAGACCAAATCCGCAGCCGCTGCGCGCGACAACGTGCAAGAATACATCAATGCCTCTGAAGTCCACGCTCACATGGTGTTGCTGTTCGAAAACGAAGCCGAGATCTTGCGGCTACTCTACAGTCCCTATGCACGGTCCAAAGCATCCATTGCAGAGGTGAATGCGGACATGTTTTTCTTCAGGAATGTCATAGTGCCACCCAACAAATATAGGATGGAAGATAAGACCGGAGACTCCATTGCTGAGAACGCAAGAAACTCCCTCTACAAGAATGTTCTGAACGCTTGCGAGTCAATGCGCCAAATCACCCGAGAGATGCGCGGAGCCGAGAATGAAGCAGGCTACCGGCGACGCGATTTCGGCGATCTGCAGAACATCTGGGTCACTCTCCAGGGCGCTGTTAACTCGCTGGTTGACAAGGACGCGAATCCAGCGTCCGGCCTTGCTGGGAAGAACAGCGCAGATGGTGTCAAGCAGCTCTTGGAGAAGAAAGAAGGTCTTTTCCGCAAGAACATGATGGGCAAGCGCGTCAATTTCGCCGCTCGAAGTGTTATTTCTCCAGACCCCAACATCGAAACCAACGAAATCGGTGTACCACCTGTATTCGCCCAGAAGCTAACCTTCCCGGAACCCGTTACCAACCACAACTTCTATGACATGAAAGAGGCCGTGTTGAATGGACCCGACAAATGGCCAGGTGCCGTCGCTATTGAGAACGAGTACGGCCAAGTTGTCTCACTGAGGAAGAAGAACTACGAAGAGCGACAAGCCCTTGCCAACCAATTGCTTGCGCCTTCTAATGCTTTCTTGAACGGATCCAAGAACAAGAAAGTCCATAGGCATCTCGTCAACGGTGATGTGGTCATCATGAACCGCCAGCCAACACTCCACAAGCCCTCCATGATGGCACATCGTGCTCGTGTTCTACCTGGTGAAAGGACGATCCGCATGCACTACGCCAACTGTAACACGTACAACGCTGATTTCGATGGTGACGAGATGAACATGCATTTCCCACAGAACGAGCTGGCTCGAGCGGAGGCAAATCTCGTAGCCAACACGGATAACCAGTACCTCTCTGCCACTGCAGGAAAGCCTCTGAGAGGTCTTATCCAGGACCATATTTCTATGGGCGTGTGGTTGACAAGCAAAGATATGTTCTTCACGCGAGAAGAATATCAAGAGCTGCTGTACTCCTGTCTGAGGCCCGAGAATGGACACACCACTTCGGGTACTTTGGTCACCCTTGAACCCACGATCTGGAAGCCTCGTCCGTTGTGGACTGGTAAACAGCTCATCACCACCGTATTAAAGAACATCCAGCCGGCAGACTACCACGGATTGACTTTGACATCGAAATCACAGACAAGCAAAAACCTATGGGGCCCGTTCACCGAGGAGCAAGAGGTCATAATACAGGATGGCGAGCTGCTATGCGGTATTATTGACAAGAGCCAGATTGGTCCAGCAGGGGGCGGTCTGGTGAACGGCATCTATGAAGCACACGGAGCCAGATCTGCTGGTCAGGTTCTCAGTGTTCTTGGTCGATTGCTAACGAGACTGTTGAACATGCGCGCATTTTCCTGCGGTGTTGAAGATCTCATCCTCACACGGGAAGGTGACGAAGCTAGACTGCAAGAGCTCAGGAAGGCAGAGAAGGTCGGATTCCAAGTTGCTTCAAGCTACGTAACCTTGGATCCAAGCAAAATCCAACCGACCAACAAGGAGTTGAAGAGACGACTGGAACAGGTGTTGCGAGACGAATCAAAGTCCAAAACGCTTGATATGCTTAGCAATGCTGCTTCGGCCAAGATCTCTTCAGCTGTTACTGCAGCATGTCTGCCCCACCAGCTCATCAAACTGTTTCCGAAGAACCAGATGCAGACCATGACAGGCTCTGGGGCCAAGGGTAGTTTGGTCAACGCCAACCAGATCTCGTGCAATCTCGGCCAGCAGGTTCTTGAAGGTCGACGTGTCCCTGTGATGATCAGTGGCAAGTCACTTCCTTGCTTCAAGCCTTATGAGACCAGTGTTCGAGCCGGAGGTTACGTCGTCAACCGCTTCTTGACTGGTATTAGGCCGCAGGAGTACTACTTCCATACTATGGCCGGTCGAGAAGGTCTCATTGATACCGCCGTCAAAACCTCGCGTTCAGGTTACCTCCAGCGATGTGTTATCAAGGGTCTAGAGGGTCTTCGCGTCGAGTACGACACGTCAGTTCGCGACTCGGATGGTACTATGGTCCAGTTCTTGTACGGAGAAGACGGCCTCGATACTACGAAACAGAAGTACCTCAACGACTTCAAGTTCCAGGCTGAGAACTTCTGGTCCTTGACCGAGTCTCTTCAGCTTGGGGACGCCTACGGGAAGGTGTTTAGTGAAGAGGCCACCGAGTATACCAAGTCCGCCTACAAGAAGTACAAGAAGAGCGGCAAGCTTTCCGCCAAGGGCCCAGCTCTCGCAGAGTATCCCCCCAGTCGCTTCAGTGGAAGTACGTCGGAGGTCTTCTACGCTGCGAAGGCTGATGTAAGTAATCGATTCAGCGTCATAACCTATTATCTAACAATTCGTAGTACTGTGATGCAAACCCTGACGGCCTGATTAAGAAGAAGAAATCAGATGAATCTGGCGACATCCTGCGGAGAAACTTCGAGAGAATACTGGACGTCAAATACCTACGCTCGCTAGTCGAACCGGGAGAAGCTGTCGGTGTCGTCGCTGGACAATCTATTGGCGAGCCTTCGACTCAGATGACACTCAACACCTTCCATTTGGCTGGCCACGCTGCCAAGAACGTTACTCTGGGTATCCCGCGTCTTCGAGAGATCGTTATGACTGCTAGTGCCAACCTCAGCACCCCCTCGATGACTCTATATCCTCATGCAGAGTTGTCAGTCAATGACATGAATAAGTTTGCCAAGAGCATCAGCCGCCTTCCGCTTTCGTCAGTACTGGACAAGGTCACCGTGACCGAGAATGTTGGCACCGGTACACAATTCACTCAAGCCCGCCAGTATAAAATCCGACTTGACTTCTACCCTGCCAAAGAATACACGCAAGAGTATGCAATCCAGGTCCGCGACGTTGCTGAGTCGATCGAGAAGAAGTTCTGCCCCCGTCTGCACAAGATGGTTCGCATGGATCTTAAGAAGAAGGGTGAGAACAGCTCGCTTTCCACAGCCAGATCAGGGGGTATTCCCACTATTGGCGAAGCCTCTGGCAGCATTGAGCAACAAACCATCCGTCAAGATGATGCTGGCGAGGAAGGTGGCAGGGATGACGACGTGATGAGCGATGATGGTGAGGCGGAGGGCGACGCAACTGATGCCAAGCAGCGAGGCCGACGCGAAGACAGCGTTGAATTTGACGCCCCCGAAGAAGGCGAGCAAGCCGCTGAAGATGTCGATGCAGAGAGCGAAGATGAAACCTATGGTGGTAGCCCCAAGGCTTCTCGTGCCTCCACCCCAGAGGCAGGCTCTGACGATGAAGATGCCGTGCCTCTGGTCCCGCTCGAAGAGTCCTCCGAAATCCGGGAAGGCCGTGTCACCCACGCCTGTGCCGACGTCTCCACCTTCAAGTTCGACGACAAAGCCGGTGCATACTGCGAAATCACCTTTGAGTACAGTGTGCACACGCCGAAAATTCTCATGCTCAACCACGTTGAAGCCGCTGCCGAGTTCGCCACCATTCACGTCATCCCCGGAATCACCAGCGCCGTGCTCGTCACCAAAGACCCGGCTAATGGGAAAGACCTCGACGAGCCATACATCCTCACCGAAGGCTCCAACCTGATCGCCATGCGCGAGTTCGGCCACATCATCGACACCTCCCGCATCGCCACCAATGACATCCACTCCATGCTTAGGCTCTACGGCGTCGAAGCCTGTCGCGCCTCTATTGTCAAGGAAATCCACGCCGTCTTCAGCGGTCACGGCATCAGCGTCGACCAGCGGCATCTTAGTCTCATCGCAGACACGATGACCAAGGGCGGTGGATTCACGGCCTTCAACCGCATTGGTATGAAGGGGAACCCGTCGCCGTTCATGAAGATGAGTTTCGAGACCACGGTGGGTTTCTTGAAGGATGCCGTGCTCGAGAAAGGTATGTTCAAACCGCAGAAACATTAAATTTTCGTTGCTAACATATTCAGATGTTGATGAATTAAAGAACCCAAGCGCGAGGATAGTGGTGGGTAGACTAGGCACGGTGGGTACAGGAAGTTTTGATGTGCTTGCGCCTGTGCTTGTGCAAGACCCGCTCAAGGAGGAGGTCTTGCCGACGGTGGATGAGGACGTCGAGATGGATGATGCGTAATATCCGGTGATCTCTTCCTGTATTGGCGTTTTCGCGGCATGGGCGGGGTTTGGAGCATGTTATGTGTTATGTTGAACTATGTAAAAGTTGGGTTTGTTGGAGCTTCGAAGATCTTGTTGACTATACGAATCCGCTCAGCTTAGTCTCCGCAGTTGAGCAGAATGATGAGGTTTCTCCATGAACATTCTCTCCCGGTCCTTTTTCAACTACTCGCATTTAGGTAGTCACATTGACGTCCACGTACAACGAAGTATTGGAACTGGCAATCCAGAACGGCAGGAGTTGAGCTTGACTCGTATCTTATTATAGCATACAACTACCAGTTCAAACGCACCCTACACCCAACTCAACGTACCCAACCCAACACGCGCGTACACCACCCACGTCTCCTTACCCAACCACCTCTCCACTAACCTTCACCCTCTTCACATCCCTCACACCTTTCTTCCTCTTAAAGCACTTCAACTTCCCAACCCACTCCTTGACCGTCCACCCCGCACCCAGGTTCTTTCTGATCTTCTGCCCCCTACTCCACTGGTTCTCAGGCCACACCTGCTTCCTGTCAAGCTGCTTGTCCGCGGGGCCAGTAGGACCGCTGTGCGCGATTAGCCCGCTCCACACAATCATACCGCAAGCGCCAGACGACCCGACTTACCCAACGAATTTCTTATTCCCAAGCAAGTCCTTCTGCCGCTTGTCGTTTGCAGGATACTCCTCATCGCCCCAGTGGCCCTTGTAGTACAGCCATGCGGTGGGCGCGTCTGGCGTTGGGGAGATGGGGGTAAAGGTCGCAGAGGAGGGTGTGTAGGTGTAGAAGTATGCCGAGCGGAGGGGATCGTAGAGGAGGCCGGCGTCTGTTTCGTCGACGAGGAGGAGGGGCGTGGGGAGGTTGAGGTTGGGGAGGGTGTGGTCGTGGGTTCCCTGTTGGGGGCAGAGTCAGCGTAAGGAGCGGTGCCTCGTGTAGTTGCTTGCCGGGCCAAAAGCCTTTACTACTTTACCCAAGCGCGGGTCTGCTCACAGGAGTTGGATAAAGCGCATGCGAGCCATTAGCCGCATAGACTCGCGGACGTTTCCCCGCGGCGTCTTTCAGCACCGTCTTGAACGCGAACGCCTCGCCGTTCGCGTGCTGCGCGAACCATACCGCGGTGGGTACCCCGTGCTCGAAGCGCACGAGGTTGTGCTCCCAGTCGCCGACGTGGTCGCCGAGTTGGTTCCCCAGCACGACGCCGCCCCAGTTGAACGCCCAAAAGTACATGTAAAACGCATCTACCACACCATTTCCCTTATCTACCACGATGACGGCAGACGTCTTCTCGTCGCCGGTGCCGCCGTCGGCATCCGTCTGTATGCCGTTCAGCCATGCAGGGTGCGTAGTGACGTCCGCCGTGCTGGCGAGGTATACGTCCTGGCCGTCCTTGGCTCCAACGGTGTTCAATTGGTCGAGGTTATTTAGCGTGAGCGGCGAGGCAGGAACAGAGACATCCTGCCGTGCGATTTGAGGATGCGTATTAGTAAGGGTAGCGGCCGGTGAGGCGGGGCGATATGCGTCGGAAGAGAAGAGGTGGACTATTGGTGCTGGGGAAGGCTTAGTGCTAAGGCATGAGGTTTGGGGGATCCGTAGAGTGTGGAAGGGGGGATATGTGATTGGAGGGCGGTTATCAGAAGCGGTATGGAGAATCTCAAGACGCCATGGCGAAGACGCGTATACGATGCCAGATGCGGCGATTCTCTATAGTACCCGGTGCAGGGGCTGGTTGCAATGGTTTGAGTGATTGCTTTAGCGGTGACGGTGGGGGCCTTGCGTATGTGGGTGATAGACATGCTCGCCTTACCGTGATCTCGTATGTATTGCGGCACAGCCGCCTTCGTTGGGCCGCTTGGTTCAGGCATCCTAGATGGCAGAACGAACCAGTTTATGTAGTTCGATCGAGCACTGACGAGGTCCTACATCTTGTACTCGGAAAGGTCTCCATTACAGAACGCTTGTGACCTCAAACAGGTTCGCCATGTGGCCATCGTGATCCGTGACAGTTGGGGAGAGAAGACCAACCGCTCCATGGGTGATATTTGCTTGCAGTAAACGGTATACGAGAGGGAGCTTGGACAGGGTATCAATCGAGGGTGTGGAGTGTTCAGCTGTGGCTAGGATATTGGTATGTGATGTTGTATCCACGAGTTCCTTTCTTTGATCAGATCCGCACCATGATTCTCGTCGTGGTCACGGTGGTGTCGACACTGCACAACTCCGGTGACCGAAGTGCGAATTAAAAAGGCACTCTCGTTGCGCCAGTGGCACAGCATGTTTGTATATAGCAGTTTTCATAGTGGCTGCATGCTGGCTTAACACATTTACGAGTGTGTTTAGCAAAGAGTCACCACTCGCTTTCGTTTTCAGCTACATCTCGTGCAGAGCAAGCCGCTGGCATCTGCCGTGCGAGAGGGGCAGTACGCGTGATACGCCAACGGACCGTATTGGGGATCAATCCATATGTGACACGTGTGCACACTTTGCCATCTCACACCGCAGCTGCACCCCGATCCGCAGTCTCCACAGCTGCATATAGGCCGTGCAAGCTTCGGCAGCTTGCTTGTAAGTACTCGGGCGTGACCGGTTCTGAACTGGGGGATATGGCTTGCGATGATGCAGGTGAGCAAGGACGACAGGGGTCGTGGCAGCACGAGGATCTTTTAGCGGATGCGTCCGCTCTTCATGCAGAGTGTCTCTGATTGGCCAGAATGCCATCCACCCTACTACGAGACATACAGACCGTAGATGACAGTCTTCTATGCAACCGCCGCATCAAAGGTTCTGTTTGCACGTGGCATGTCATGTTTAGGACGCATGTCTGCACATGGGATGCGCAGTATGCAAGATTGGCTCGGAGACCGTCGCGGCTTTCAGACCCCCGAAAGCCGAAGTCAGCTACAAATCTCAGATACATAACGTTGCGTCTCGGCTTTATAAAAGTCGAGGCGGTGATAGAGATACCACAGGTATGGTATCTTGGCTTCGTACGACTGTAGTTGTTCGTCTTATGCCAGCATGCACGTTGAAGACGAGCGGTCGTCACAGTTGCTTGAAGTGGCTTGTGAAGACGTACGGTCAGCAGCGAAATTTCCCGACAAACAATCGTAGTCAGCGTCAATATTAACATTTCGGCCTATTCGAGCACTCATGGTGCATGGGTTTCGGCGACGTCCGTTCACAACCTGCGCTAGTGGTATCGAAAAGATGTTTCTAGTGTTGATCTACGGTGAAGCTCTGATTAGTATCGCTATTCCTATGCGTAACCGCTGATAAGCCTCTACCCGCTTAGGGGCGGGGAGGATGCGAGCTGACTGTAATACAAAAAATATTAGGATTCGGTCTAGCCGAAGGATTGCGGCTCTCACAAAACATGAGTCGGCTTGGCTTTTTGAGACCTCGGATATCAAGGTTATGACTGGGTATCCGGTCTCAAACCGCAAAACCAGACAGACACCGGAACGACATAAATCAGAAATCCAAATATGTGGCCTGGACTATTTTTATACCCCAATTACGGTTCCAGCCAGGTTATCCAGTGCTCAAGAGTTTCGGTGAAATATATTTGGATGAAGGCAACGAAGCATAAATACGTACCATATTAGACAGAAAAGCGAGAACGAGCCCGTGATGACATCAAATTGAGGTCTGCAAGCGCCATGGAATGTGTCGATGGTTTCAAAACTATACAAGCCTGCACATGCGCGATAGCATCTCCAAACTACTGATCGAGAACACAGGATCCAGCGCTCTTTCGAATATGTGGTCGCCGAACGCTAGAAAGGGAAGTCTCAATGCGCAAGATGGCGTGCGCTTCTGTCTGTCAGGTTTCATGGGCAGTCTGTATGGCAAAGCATCGGCGGATAACGTGTACACTGCGCACCGAGTTCCCACGAATGTTTCCGCAGGACTTCTCGGTGCCTGTAGATTGCGCGACGTTGGCGGACCGTAATCTCCGGGTACGGATGTAGTATCCACAGGCTCTTCGAAAATATTATCGGGGAGTGTTGTGTTGGTCGTGTTGGGTTGGGATATCGATGCCCGGCTGTTGAGAACTAGGTGGTTGAGCTCACACCTTCCTATTACAGCTTTTTCCCCCGTCCCTAGAGACACGAAATTCAATCTCAACCCCAAAAACAAGAAAGCCATCTTAGTACATAAGTGACGCTTGCTGTTCTGCATCTTGTCGTACTGCATCTCGACTCTACCACCAAGACCGAGTGCGCATTGTCTTGTACCACAATGTGGGAATACCGTTTTTTTTTTTTTTTTTTTGAAAGAGCACAATAACGTGACGAGAAGAGGAAGGTGGTCGATGGTCAACTCGAATGTCGGGAGGCCACGGGGTTCGTAGCATTACAGGCCTTCTGGTGGAGACGCCGAAAGATGACAAGCTGCTAATCGGGTTGTAGGATAACCGACCGACGCTAGTAAGAGGTTACGGACCCGCTCTAGAAGGGGAACAGCAAGGTTAGACTTGAGTTCGGCTGTATCGCGGATGGGTCTTCCAGAAGTTCCATGAGCAAGACATGGCGACCTAACAGACTCCGTCATCGCGCAGTGCACAATCTTTGGAAGATCAACATTTTGAAGTCGAATTTGGGCCAGAATGAGTGAGCATGATGGAAATCAAACTGTTAAGAGATACAAACTTCTGTCACGTAGATGTTGCAAGCCTCGAGCTCTGCTTCTTGTTCTCTGCTGACTTCAAGAGACAGCACACGCCTGTCGGTCCTCGAACGAATTGTACAGTGTAAAGCCTTAGCTTTGTACGACCGCTCTCCAGTTCTGCCGCCGTTGCAATTCCACAATCTGCCGAGCCACATCGATCAGCGTGTCTTCCACTCGACGATATTGCACAAGCCCTAAAATGGGACCGGCAATCTGGGTGTCCGATAGTACCACCGATGGATAATTAGAAGACGGCCGCCGTGGAGTCGAGCCATCAGAACGTACGCGGCCGGCAAGTTCTGGAAAGCGGCTGACCAAAAGCTGCGCGATTGTGTCACCGGTCGGCATAACGCCAGCAGTTATCATGAACCGTCTATTGCCAGCTTGAGGAACAAAGGCTGCCTGAATACCTGCAATTGCAAGATCCTATCATAAAGTAAGCACTGAAAATCGAAGCCGACACTTCCGGAAGGTAGATCAGACTCACTCTTACGTCAACATAGAAGTCGATACCGAAAGGGGGTGATCTCACACGCGCATGCGAGTCGCTGCTGCAGATATTCCATATTCGTCGGTTCGCTTCCTGGAGATCCGATGAATTCCCCAAAGCGCGTATACTCGGTCCATAAACACTGGGCGCGGCGACGTAAACAAGTTCAAATCGAGTTCGGGCCCCATGCATCCAGTTCTTGGTCGCTGCGTAAACGATGTTGTCGCTCGCTTGGCTAGCTTCAAGAATATATTCCGGGTCGACATCTGAACTTTGATGTGATGCGGGACGGTATGGGTTGTAAGGACCTGGACCCGGCTGAACCATCCATCGTGCGAAAGACGAGAGCGAGGTCACGACGACAACTCTATGTACCCTTGCATTCAACCGGTTGATCGATCTCAAGAGACCGAGTATGTACTCGGTTTGGAGAGTTACAAAGCGGGCGAGGCAGTCGGCCTCTTCGAAATGATCTGCGACAACATGGATTACCGTATCGAAGGGTTCTGGATGGTCTCGAAGCGCATCATCGAAAGCACCGGGCGTAGAGAGCCTGTTTCGAGGTACGATGGCAATCTCTAGCCACGGATAACGGGTCGCTGGATACTGCTGCCTTAAGAGGTGAACCTGGCCTTGGTCTTGAGAGCTAACGACAGCCCGGACAGAGACGTTATAGGCCAGCAACTGGTTCAGTGTTTGTCCTCCGATGAGTGTATCGACACCTGTGAGGAGGATGCGTCTTCTTGCCATGGCTCTGAATACCAGGTTGTTGGCGTGGTGACTCCAAAGGGTGGCGGTGATGAGACCGCTAAGGGCGGGTGGAAGGATTCTGAGTGGCAGGGGACCGACAGTCTATACAAGTCACGTTTCCGGCAATGAAGATTAGGCCATTCTGTATATACGAGCCAGAGGACGCCATGATAAACTGGAGGCGGTTAACATGGACTCGCTTCTCGTAGCCCGCATAAACAACCTCATAGGCTCCAGTGTAGGGAAGGGCAATTGAGATACAGGCAGTGAAGATGTCTTTGCCTAGGAGGGTTCTCAGCGCAACTTTGAACCAATTACTGCCCGCATCAACGGGAGTCGTTCTCAAGGTCGAAGTTGTGGTGAACAACATTCAACATGATACTGTCACTTGGTAACAGAGGTTCGGTTCTGTTTGCGAGAGAAGAGATCATCTATCCTGCGCGGGGATACCATGGCAAAGAGCTTCCAGGGCCTTCCACGGTCGTTGGATCTGGTTGGCTACCGCCTTTTCGTGCATATGGCGATAGCGCATCCGCTGCGGTGCAAGTTGAGAATGACTGCAAGCCAGTGGAGACGGGTACTCATGGGCTGGGTGACTAAAAGTGCCCATCGAGCTACCGTTGGTGAGACGCTGCCGACGCTGTAGCTGCGTGTCACGTACTTAATATGCCGCGAATGAGAGCCCTAGCGCCACTCACATAATCCTTTACCTTCGCACTTCACGTTGGAAGACATGAGTAGAGAGTGCCCTGTGGTATGGAACCATGAGGCCGGTAGCGGTAAAGACACCCAGCCACAGCCACAGCGTGCCTTAAAGACGGCCCTTGATCAGACTCATCAAAGCTCGATCTAAGGAGCAGATCACGAGCAGGTGTTTCCACTAGTGTACCCGAAGGATGGATTGCCCATGCGAGATGCTGAAAGTAGTAGCATCAATACTGCTAGCCGAAACGGCTCCCAATCTTGCGGCGAGGACATGCTTTGGACTGTTATTTGAGCCAAATGCCAAACTTGCATGTGGGCTCGAATTGCTACAGGCCCTGCATTGTCGGGGGGTCCTGTCGTCATCTCTCACCGCTGAGCTCTCGGCCTTGACACTGGGGCTGTCATGCGGGTCGCCAACCACGCCCGGTTGGTGTTTAGTGTCTAGAGAGGAAAGAGCTTTGCCTCGACCCACTGCCGGAAGGATGGAGCGAAACAGACAATGGGATGATAATGAGGCAGGCTTGGTAAAGCAAACATGAGCAGGGCTTCAGCCTTCAGCGCTGAGCAGGGCTCTCATGTCGCAGCCTCTCGACTGATGTGTTGAATTGTCGGGGGCCGAAAGGACTTAGCGGCACTGTCTATTGGGCTGCAAGGGAGTCTTCAATGCGCGGAGACGGCAATCTCGAGGATCCCAGTACTGCAATGGAAGATTATCGCTGTTCACGTCCGCGAGCGGCGTCTGCGGCTGCATCACGCTGGCCTTTTAGTGCTAGTCGCATCGTGCAGTAAAGTCGCGGCGCGGATAGTATGTACGACTAGGGACCGGATTCGTAGATATCGGGACCGTCTGGATACGAGACCAGATTCATGATGGCGCGTCTGTGGTGCTCGATGGCAGATGAACGACGTTGTTCGCAGGGGTTCGGCAAACCGCAATCGAATGGCACCTGCAGTAACTAGTTTCTAGCCTCAGCGGCGGGTTGTTTCGCGTCACGTGTTAGGGTTCTTTCCAGGGTTGGAACCAAGGGTTCTGGCTTCGGTAAGCCCGGCGCCCGAGGCCACTGCTGCAAGGTCAGATTTTATATGCGTTGCTCCACTACGAAATCCGATGCAGACATTCCGTGCCGGGGTACGTTATTAGGCGGATTTTGGGATCCGCAACACAAGAGTGAGCGGTGTATGCGATGCCCGCCGAAAACTCAAGTTCGCTTGCGCAAGCAGCAGGATGGCTAACTAACCCCAGCGATCTGGACGCGATGCTTTTCATTAGTTCCTATTTCGGCTGAAACATGTATAAGAGAAAGACACTATAGTCTCCATCCTTCATGCTTCTAGTCTGCTCGGTTCAGTAGATTCCCACCAATACACAATGTGGGACAAGCCGCACGAGGGTGGAGAATGTACGAGCTGGACGATGTGACAGACCCACAGTGTCAGTATGTTCCATTCGGGACAACGGCAGGCTCATCGCCATGCGCCAAACTGCATGCTATAATAGTACATAGTCGACAGCCCCCAAGCAGCCCGGGATTGTCCAGCCTGAATAGACTCTAAAGTAGGCTTCTGTCTGCATGCTAATCCTCCACAATGACCCTTGCCGGCCTGATCTTACTCCAGCAGTGACGCCTGGTTCGTGTACAGCACATCGACCACGTTGCTCAGCTTCTCGATCGTCCCCAAGGCTGCGTCGTAGGACTGGTCCCTTTCGGACTCATCGAAGATGATCAAACACCCAGCCCCCTGGTCAAGGACTCCGATGATGACTTTATCCAGTATCATCTGCGAAAGCTTCCGCTCTACTTGGACCGTATCGAGACCCACCATCTTGGCGACATGGTCAATTTCTACCCTGCTGAATGGCTCGATCACCTTGATAAGGTTCTGTTCCAGCATGTTGTCGTACAGGCGCCGGAGATGTCCCGTGACGAATGCATCGCTTCCCAGCTCCTGGCGGTAGTCGGTTAATGCTGTCTCGTACTCCTCCAGGCTGCGATTGGTGTGTGCACGTGCGACGGCCTTCATTGCGTCTAGGCTCTTTCCGGCATATTTGATGGCGTGTTTTGAGGTCATCAATGAGGTCACATCATCCCCAGCGTTGAGCATGATCTTGCAAAGCAGCATGTACTGCAAAGCCGACGTTGCCTTCTGCGCCTCATCTTGCGAGTGGTAGCCCTCCATAGCTTCGATGAAATATGAGAAGGAGGTGTTGAAATCGCCGTCCTCTGCATGCAGCATGCCGCTCTGCATGTCAAGCCCCGCCTGCAGCAAGGGTGGGGTGTACACTGACGCCGCCGAGGTCCGGGCAGAGGTGAGGGCAGCTCGACCTTTGGGTATGTTGCCTAGGGCATGGTAGACGCGTGACTCAAGCAGCTGCACCTCGACCAGCACCAGCTTGTCGTCCAATCGTTTGAGTTCCTTGAGCAGGCCGTTGATAAGCGTGAGCGCATCGTAGTAGGCGCGTTTCTGCATGTACAAGGATACGAGGCGAGTCTCAAGATTCTGGCGCAGGAAACCTCTCCGCTCGGACACAGCCCACTCTATGCATGACTTGGTAACACTGATCTGGACGTCGGTGGTGTTGGGGATGGTTGTGAAGAGTTCGAGCAGCTGGCGCACTGTATGCCAGTCAATCACACGTTACGCGACCAGAAACAAAGTCGGCTTACCTAGCTTTGCCGTCTTGGCCTTTGCGAACGAGGATAGCACCGACCGCGTTTGCTTGACCAGCTCAGCGAGGGCGTCGACCCGCCGCTGGTCGCGGAACAGCTCGCCCAGGCCGACCAGCGCACTCTCGTAGTTCTTTATGGCGGCTTCGTTGGATCCGGGATTTGTCGACAGCACGTCCTTGTATATCTGCTCCGCCTTGGCCGGCTCTGTCTTCGCGAGCTTCTGCGCCTCCGCTATCCGCTTGCCGTTGTCGGCGGCGGCCATGGTGAGGATCGGAACGGCGAGAAGAGGTTCGGGATACGCGGGGCAGACGTCGGGGTCGAGGGTGGTGGTGGGTACGTTTGGTAGTTTGATGCGGGGTGGCGGGCGAAGTTGCTGAGCTCTTGATGGCACACTGGTGGTAGCTTCCGTGAACAATTAGCGCAGTGCCAAGAAACGAGTGATACCTTCAATTCCGGACGGTGTCGCTATAACAACCACCACTTCGCTGCACGCACAGCGGCCGCAACAGATGTCGTGAAATTATCCACGGCGCAGTGCATCCATTGTGCAGTCCCTCTTGCGTGTGCAGCTTCACCGCGCGGCTGCGCGAAGTGGGCGCTGCTGGGGTGATGGACAGTGACATGGCGCGACCGGAGCCAATCAATGAGCTCATTGGTCTGTGCACGTAAACAGATAAACATGGGAGCTTCCCGCCTCAATACACACACCGCTGCTCTTGCACCTTCTCATCCACGACCTCACGAACTATCATATATACCCGCGCAGGCCCGCAGTATCTCCCAGCTTCACGACACCTGGACGCATCTGGAGCAGACCATAATCCTGCACTCCGCTCCGCATCTCATTCCAATCGCAAGGTTGGACTAAACTATCACCACTATCATACACAATGTCCTCCACCGACAGGGATAGCTCCCGCGACAGAGAGCTCGTCCGGGCCAGACAGTCTTTCTCAATTGATTCGAGGCTTCACATCCCCATGTACGTCTCACGTCCTGCTGTCCTTCCACTGCCCCAACAACACTCGCAATGCCCTCGCTAACACGGTTCCGCCGCACCAGGTGGGATAGCTCGGATCCAGAGCGTGCTCCGCCGCCTCTGCCATTGAATCCTGGATCGCCCGTTCTTACCATACGCCAAGGCACTTCGTCAGCGATTGCGCAGGCAGCCAAAGCGTTGGAAGAGAAGGCGCGAGAGAGCATGTCCATGAGCTCATACACAACTAACCCGATGCCGCAGAGGTCCCCTGAGCGATCACTCATCAAAGGTGCCCACCATAAGCGCATGCAATCGTTTCAGAACACAGGCGTCAAGGATCTGCGGAACTACTTGGACTCCCACAAATCGCCCGATCGATCGCCAGAACGACCCGCTACCAAGTCCGGAACACCCCCACGAGAGACGGGTAAAGATTACTTCGGCGGTGACCTCAGCCCCTCATACCTAGGAACACCGACCCCGTCGAGCCGCGACATCCCCTCATTGCGACCGTCGGCGCGACCTCCACACAAGGCAATTCTGGGAGAGAATATGCACCCTTCTGCAACAATGATGGCTCTGCAAACCATGAACGTCCCGCCACATATCCTGGACCCGCCTCCGCCGCTCAATATTGACAAGACTGCGTCGAAGACGCCGCAATCAGCTCAACAAAACACAGACGCCATTTCGAACCAGCTCCATAGCATCGCGACCATCGTGTCGAATTTGCAGAAGGATATGACGCAACTGAGTCGGCGAAGCAAAGACAACGCGACCGATTTGGTCAGCCTCAAGGAAGCCACTAACTCACGAGATGAGGATATTCGGAAATCGTTGAAGGACCTTGTCGCGACGATGAACCATGCGCGCGACCTTTCGAGTCCTGCAGCCGAGTTCTCTCATTCACAGAGGGACCCCCATATGACGCCCACCAAGCAGTTCACATTTCCTAATATAGCTTCCCCGAGCAGCTTTTTCTTGGACGACCGAACCGGCAGTCCCAACCCATACTCAGTCGAGGGTGCAGCAAGCGTTGCTATGCTGGAAAAGATCATCCGAGAGATGGTTACAAAGGACGGGCAGGAACGGCTAATCAACAATCTGCAAAAGATCGTTGATAATGCAAACGGGGAGACGGCCAAGAAGGTCACGGAGCTAGTGGAGTTCGTCAAGCAGAGTTCGGGCAACAATCCCTTTGTCCGCACCACTTCAGCACCTTTCCAACCTTCACCCGGGCCGTTAACACGTACAACGTCGGAGGGTCTGTCGTTGCATCAAGTTGCGGAGGGTGGGAAGCCATACGTCGGCCCAAAAGCCGCCGACTTCGTCAGCGAGGAAATGCTCAAGTTTCTGCGCAAGATCAAGGACAGCGTTGCTGAATCGGGTTGTGTCACGATGGGCACGAAGACTCTGATCCAGGAGTTGAGGGGCGAGGTGCTCGGCATGGGCCGGGAGCTTGCTCGCAAGATCGAGGAGGCCGAGCAGGCGAAGGCAGAGCAGCCCATGATCGAAGCAGGCCAAGCGAACGAACGGGAACAAGTCAGCTTCATTGTGCAGGAAGGTCTCGCAGACCTCAAAGAGCACATGGATAAGGTTATGCGCGAACGACGTCGACAATCTATGTCCTCCACCGTGACCCGGACTACTGTGGACAACAACGAAGTCTACGATGTGGTCAAACATGCTTTGGCGGAATGCTCGCCCCAGGCCGCAAGCTTGGACCAAGAGTCTATCCTTTCAGCCATACGAGAGGCGTTTGAAGCCTATAAGCCGAACATCGACGTCGAGACCATTGGATTGGAGCGCGACGAAGTATTGGAATGTCTGCGCGAGGGACTCCAAGACTATCGCGGATCCGGTGCAACGAAAGAGGAGATCGAGCAAATCGTCCAGGAATCTCTTCAGCATACGAACCTTCCTCCGCCGATCAACGAAGCGCATGAGATTCGAGAAGAGGTGATTATGGCTGTGCGCGAATGTTTGGAAGAGCTCAAGCCGACATTCGCACACGACCCATCTCCCTCCGACGGCTTCTCACGAGAAGCACTCTATGAAGTTGTCAAAGAGGCTTTGTCGAGCCATAATCCTGGCAGTCAAGAGCTTGAGATTCCCCAAGAGAGCCTGTACGGCGCCGTCAAGGCCGCTCTTGAGTCATCTGGGACGATGTCGTTGGGCACCGATGATGCCGGCATGCAGCGATTGCAGTCTCTTGTCGATGACATGCACTCCGAATTCCAGGCTTATTCTTCGGGAAGCGGGCGCGACACCGAACAAGTACTGGACGCACTCCGTGACGGATTGGATCATTTGCGTACCCAGCTGGAGAGCTACATCGACAACGCCACGCAGACCAACCAGAAGGACGAGACTGTTGAGCACATCCGCTCCCAACTCGAGGGCCTGCGAGGAGACTTCCAGGGTTTCATAGAGCAAGCCCCACGTGGAGAAGAACCATCAGCTCAAGCAGAAACAGCATCCTTCATCAAGTCCGAATTCGAACACCTACTTGAGCAGCTTACTGAGCGTTGCAGTACCACCGAGGTGCACAAGAACGAGATCCTCGAGGCCCTCAACGTCGGATTTGAGGACATGAAGTCGCAGGTTGCAGTACGAGGCCTTGATCTGGATACGGATGATGAGATCAACGAAGCAATGAAACAAGAGTTCGAGCAGCTAAAGGATGTTGTCCTCGGTGAATCTTCAATCTACAAAGACGAAATCCTGGAGAAGGTGCAGGCCGGGTTCGCTGGTGTTCAGGCTCGATTAGACGAAGGTACCACAGCAACGAGCAGTAGCGACGATGTTCTTGCGACGATGAAAGAAGAGTTCGAGCATCTGCGGGAAACTCTCAGGGCCAGTCTCGTAAAATCAGGTGGCACGGCCGATAAAGACGATATCATCGATGCCATTCGCGAACTAATCGATGGCCTCCGCTCATCCCAAGAAGACGCTTCCAAAGAAAGCATTGCCGCCATTCAAGGAGACCTCGAGAATCTACAGGAAACCCTCAGGACCAGTCTCGTGCAGTCAGGTGGCACGGCCGACAAGGACGA